>APFE030050049.1:16131-32094 GCA_000404065.3 Pinus taeda | reverse complement strand
TTTGCTTGGTGAGTTTGGTAGGTTACAGGATAACATCAGGTTACTTTGTGACAGTCAAAGTGCAATACATTTGGCTAAAAATCCGGCCTATCATAGTAAGTCAAAGCATATTCCAATCAAATATCATTTTGTAAGACAGGTTATCAATGAAAGGGGAGTTTCTCTTAAAAAGGTGCATACAAAGGAGAACTGTGCAGACATGTTCACGAAACTAGTTTTGGTGGAGAAGCTACGGTGGTGTTTGGCTTCTCTTGGCTTGCAGAAAAGATAAAATAATATTAACAGGGCATCAGACTAATTGTTGTCAAGGTGGAGATTGTTGAGATTTTTCTGCTTTAATCAAAATAGACAAAATCCCAGTGTGTGACAACAATAGAAAATCTGTTGTTGGATTATCTCCAGGTTGTTGGGAGCAAATTAATGCATCCTAAATTTGATTTGAGAGCAGTTAGGTTCTCTCTGCTATAAAATAGGTTGTCATACGGATAGCTGGGGGAGAGTGTGAGGATTTCTTGATGTAATCTCCAAAATTTGATTAATATATTCATGATGCCTATGTTTGGTGGACGTAGCCCAAATTGGTTGGGTGAACCACGTTAATACTGTGTTATGTGCTTGCTTCTGCTGTGTGTTTAATTTGTTTGTTGTGCACCTGATCCAACAACTGGAAGGAGAACAACCACGGAAGGGGAAAATAGACGAGCAAGTCAGGCAAGCAACAATGTTTGTCAACTAAGGAATGTTCTTCTACCTCTGTTACCAATTCCCCTTCACATGATATGAAAAAGGACGATGGCTTCAATGACTAGGGTATTTCTAGGTCAGCATACTGGCTCTCTTTCCTTTAATCTCTGGCTTGAACTTTATTGAATTTATTTATCTGTGAACTTTATTGAATTTATTTATGTGTAATGGTTAGGGCCCTCTGTTGCTTATGGGTTTTTTCGATCATATCTGCCTCTGCGTGTTTGTGCTCCATTGTGTTCCTTTGGGATGCGTGTTTAGGGATTCTTTGGCAGCCAATGCCCAACATTTCTACCTTTCTTTGGGTCATGCATGTGTGCCACATTGCTCTATTTTGTTAGGAGGGATTGTTTATAGTCTATTTTTTTGGGGGGGGGCTTTCCTTGCCTCTATTTTTTTGCAAGGATTTTCCTTTGTGTTCCCTAGGGTTTTCTTATGTGGACCCTAGCAGTGTTTTATCACATATGTAGCTATTTTCTTCCGAGTAAGTTTTTCGGGTTGGCCTTTTGGGTTTTTTTTGGAGGGACTTTATTATTCCCTCCGTTTTTATCTCTAGATTCTCTAGAATGTGATTTCACATATGAAAAAATGTAATTTCTTTCGTTTTTGATGAATAAAATGATGTGTCATTTTTCTACCCGAAAAGTGTTATAATTTAGTTACTAAAATGAAAATATTTTCTAAGTATAAGGTTTTGTAATGTGGAATTTTTTAAAAAACATTTATTTTTCTTTTTATTAGATAGTGTAGGTACTAGAGAATGTGGGTGATGAGAAGTTTTAACTAAGATTTTAAATTGGTGTATTTAAATGGTGTTAAGTATCTTTACTTCATAAGGTGTTCTCTTTGAGAAAGACTCCCTTAGGTGTTACTTGCACCACCCTCAGATTTAATGTTATACGATTGAACAATAGTCAACCATCAAATTAATATTCAATTAATAGTTATTAATAATAGTTTCGAGTTAATATTCAGTTAGTAGTTAATAATACTTAACAAAAAAATTAGAAGTTTAACTTGTGGGAAACTCATTTTAATCGTTTTCCTTCTGTTTTGTCATATCGAGAGAGGTTTTAGCAACATTGAGGGAAACAAGGATGTTTTTAGAGAGTTTCAGTGTTTATTGCATTGTGATACCCTCCCATTCTTCACATGCATCGTACAAAGAGCTTTTGTAGGGTTGCTCTCTTCCTTTTCTGCATATTGGTGACTGTTTGGCGAGAGAGTTCAAGGAGGTGAACTTGAAAATGATTAAAACAAGAAGCAATGTGAAGATAGGGTTTCTTAGTTTTGAGGTGACCTTGAGAGAAATATTTTATCAAGACAGATTTAGCAACCAGGTAAGTTTGTTGTCAAGAGATTTCATATAGGTGCATTTAGGGTTTATTAAATAGGACATAATCATAATCTCAGTAAGCATGAGTTGGGTTTCAGAAAACAAATCAGTATATAGTTAGAAATCAAGTTTTTGGGATTTTTCGAATAGGTCATCATCATTCCAATGTGGTTGCATCTGGTTTTGTGGATAGGTTGAGATACTTGATAATGGAAATATAGGTGAGTGGATACATAGTCGTCTTGAGAATAAGTTATATTGCTATAATTTTTTTTTTGTATTCGTCATTTAAGGGAAATTAAACTTTGTTCTAGGAAGCTTCCTAATGAATTCTTGGGAAAATATGTACAATTTAACCTCTTGTCTCTGCAAATCCTTTTTTTTAAATGTGTTTGTACTTACAGAAATTTGTTTCCTCTGATACAAGTTGATTTAGTTCAGTGATAAAGATCAATATTCCTTGACTATTTCATCTACGTGCAACCGTGGCAAGGTATTTTTCAAAAAACACAATGCAAACAAATAATGTGACCTTACACACAATTTTATTCTTACATATCTTTCTAACTAATTTTATAGCTTATTTTTAAAGAAGCTTATTCCTTGACTATTTCATCTATTTGTAGTCGTGGCAAGGTGTTTCGCAAAAAACACAATGCAAATAGATAATGTGACCTTAGAGACAATTTTATTCTTGCATATATTTCTAACTAACATCATAGCTTATTTTGAAAGGGGCTTTGAAATGTTTGTTTAAAGGGCTGATGAGTTTCTTTGATGTTTTTATTTGAAATAGTTAGCTTGCACATGAAGAATGCCATATTTAGGATAAAGCGATGAGAAATTATTATCAATTATAACAGGAAACTTTAAGATGCAAGGAGGAGAGATACTTGAAATGAAAGAAACTGGGTTATGAGGCATATCTTAGTGTAAAACATTATCCAAGTATATTGAAAGGCATACCTTGGTATAAAACATTACCCAAATTGTCCTCAATGACAAGAAAGAGGGGATTTTAATGGAAGAAAAGGAACAGGAAGAATAAGTACTAAAATACAACTTAGAAGAGATACATTTACAAATCATCTTACACATGGATCCTTGTCAATATAAAATATCATATTTGGAGTACATTATTTGATTTGTTTCTTTTGTATGAAACAATGTAAACTATCAAATAAGAACTATACTGAGTACCCATTTTTTTGAGGTAGCAAAAAATCATCCGATTTTGAAAAGTGATAATTGAGAATACACCTTTTTAAATTAACATATTTTTGACACTTTAATTTTTCTTATGTCTCAAGTATGAATATTATTTTAAAAATGTTAGTTGTTTTCACGCTGATTTTGGAAAGTGTTGATGCAACATCAACCCCTTTTTTAGAAGACTTATTTTTGACACTTTAAATTTTCTAATGTATTAAGTGTCGATAATTATTTTTTAAATTTAATAATTTTTGAAGTAGTTATCTTGTTCTTTTTCTTCCGTAAGATATTTATTTTAGGTGCTTTTCAGGTTTTTTTTTTTTTGTTTTTTTTTTTCAATTTTTTTTTGTAGTGAGATCTTCATTTTTTCGCATAGTATACTTTAGAATTATGATTTTTTATATATTTATCTATCGTTAATTAATATTTCAATGCACATCAAATAATTGTCACTAAAAAGTAATAAATTTTAGCATTTGACATAAAAATACTCATTTTGAATATAGATATAACAAAAAAATATACACTTTGAGATTTTTTTGCTAAAAGTTTTAGCAAAAAGGTTTGAAAAATAACAATTTTTATGAATTTTATGACAAAAAACAATAATAATCACATTTTTTTTTTTCAAAAAATAGTAATTCACATAAAAGTTAAATTGAGAATCAAATAATACAAAAATTAAACATATAACAACAATAATTGCATACTTATTCTTCTCATAAAATCCCAGTGTCAAAATTTTACAAGTATAACTATTGAATAGTTCCAAAAAATGAACTTGATTTACAAGCATAACTTAAATTTAATCAATAATATCATATAATCCATGTTCATCATCTTCTAGAGTTTCATTATTGTCATCTTTCATAATATTTTGTGATTCAATTTGGTCATTTTCCTCTTCTGATGGATCTTTGATGTTTGCAAATCTCACTCGCCTGCTTCAAGGCTCATGGCCCATGGGCCCTGCGTGCCCAATGTTGCAGGTCTAGGCAGAAATGCCTCGATTGCCCCCGCCCAAGCCCAAGGCCCAAGGACCCTGTGTCCCTAGGGTCATGAGTCTGGGCACAGGCTCCTCACCCACCCTCACCCATGCTTGTGACCCAAGGGCCCTGCATGCCTAGGGTTGATTTCTGGAATCATTCATGGGTACCCAGGGCCCTTCAGCTGTGGGCTTTGGTGGGGGTGCGTGAGACGCCCTAGGAAATTCATAGAATTGACCCTAGGTGATTCCCACAATCAACCCTGGCCCTAGGAAACTAGTGGTAATTCTTGGAATCGACCTTGGGAGATTCAAGGAATTGACCCTATGCAATTCTCATGATCGACCTTGGGCGATTCCCGAAATCAACCCTAGCTAACCCTGACCCTAGGTGACTCTCAGAATTGACCTTGGCCGTGGGCCCAAATTGACCCTAGGAGATACCTTGGGTGCTTTCCAGAATCAACCCTTGATGATTCTTAAAATTAACCCTAGGCGATTCTCGGAATCAAACCTTGGCGATTCTGAGAATCAACCCTAGGCAATTCCCAGAATCAACCTTAGAAGATTCTAGGCATTAATACCCTGGGCGATACCTAAAATCAACCCTGGACAATACCGTGGGTGATTCTTAGAATCGACCCTAGGTGCCCACGAGTGATTCCAAGAATTGGCCTTGGGCAATTTTCGAAATCAACTGTAGATGATTCTTGGAGTTGACCCTACGCGATTCTCAGAATTGATACCCTAGGTGATTCCTGGAATCGATACCCTAGGCGATACCCAGAATCGGTACCCTCGTCAATACATGAAATCAATCCTTGATGATACTCGGTGTTAAAAACATGCAACTACGATTAAATTCCACTTTGGACTACTCATTTGATGGAGATGATGAGGGAATTAAGTTCCTCTTTTTGAGGCAACCAAAATCGACCTAAAGATCACCTCATTCAGACAAGAAGAAGTTAGTTTTTGAATTTCTACACCCACTCATGGATATTAGATCAAGTCAGCCTCTACATGAAATGGATATTTTTGGACACCCCTAGAAGCCTATAAATACAATTGACCTAGAATATCATCTGGAAATCATCACATCAAGCATATTCTACTCTTCAATCTAATTTGGTTAAACACATTGGAAAAGGGAAAGGTCGTACAGAGGTCCAAAGTCTCACATCCAAAGCTCGCACAAAATTAGTGTTTATGTTTTGGACACTAGCACAAAACTGGGAAATTTCATCCCTAGAAGAACACATGTTATGGTCAAGACAACGTCCAGGAAGCTAAAACACACACATGTTAACCTAAAGCGAGCGTCCAGTGGTTTGACTACAATTGACCATCATCTGAAGTTTTCTGAAATTGTTTGAAGTTTGAATCAAGTTTTCTTTGATATATTCTACCACTGTAAATTGGTTTCTGAATTTTTTGGGCTATATTACAAATCATATTGTATTAGGCTCATTACACTCTCTGCTAAACATTTTATGACAATCTAATAAAAGAATAATTTCAAAGGGTTTCCCCCTAGTGGGGTCTTTCCCTGGTCTTTGACCAAATCTAGTGTCTCTTGTTGATGTGCTAATTGTCTTCTTTGTCATTGCATATAATGTGTTATCTTCATTTATTGTGATTAATGGAAAGACTAAGTGTAATTTGAAATATTGTTAATTAAAGTTTGGAATTGGGCCAAAGTAATTGATACAACATAGAAAAATTTGGAAATTAACTCCTAGAATCAATCTTGGACGATACCCTGAGTGCCCAAGGGTGATTCCCATAATTGACCCTAGGATATTCCCATAATCAACCATGGGAGATTCCCAAAATCAACCCTGGGTGATTACCAAAGTTGACCCTAGCCTTGGATAATTCCCAGAATGAACCCTCACCCTAGGCACCCAAGGGTGATTCCTGGAATTGACCTTGGGTGATACTGGAAATCGACCCTTGGCGATACTCGAAATTGACCCTAGTCGATACCCGGAATTGACCTTGGGCAATTCCCAGAATCAATACCCAGGGCAATACCCTAAATTGACCCTGGGGGATTCCCGGAATTGACCCTAGGAGATACCCAGAATCGACCCTGGGCAACACCCGAAATTGACCTTAGGCGATTCCCAAAATCGATGCCCTAGGTGATACCTAGAATTGACCCTGAGCAATACCTTGGGTGCCTATGGGTCATTTTTGGAATCGACCCTTGGCGATTTTCATAATCAACCCTAGGCGATTCTTGGAATTAACACTTGGTGATTCCCACAATTGTTGATGAATGGAAAGACTAATTGTAATTTGAAATATTGCTAATTGAATTTTGGAATTGGGCTAAAGTAATTGATACAACATAGAAAAATCTGAAAATTAACACACGGAATCAATCTTGGACGATACCCTGAGTGGCCAAGGGTGATTCTCAGAATCGACCCTTGACGATTCCCATAATCAACCCTGGGCGATTCTAAGAATCAACCCTGGTGATTCCATGAGTTGACCCTAGCCCTGGGAAATTCCCAGAATCGACCCTGGCCTTGGGTGCCCAAGGGTCGTTCCCGAAATTGACCCTTGGCAATGCCTGAAATCAACCCTGGGTGATACTTGGAATCAACCCTAGGCGATACCCAGAATTGACCCTTGGTGATACCGGAAATTTACCTTGGGTGGTTCCCGGAATCAATAACCTAGGTGATACGTAGAATTGACCCTGGGCGATACCTTGGGTGCCCAGGGGTGAATTCCAGAATCGACCCTCGACAATTTTCATAATTGACCCTAGGCGATTTTTAGAATCGACCTTAGGAGATTTTCATAATCGACCCAAGTCGATTTTCATAATCGACCCTAGTCGATTCTTCAAATCAACACTTGGTGATTCCCGGAATCAACCGTAAGCACCTAGGGGCGATTCGTGGAATCGACCCTAGGCGATTCCCCGAGTTGACGATAGGTGATTTCAGGAATCTACCCGAGATGCCCAAGGACCTTACGCTGTGGGCCTCGGAAGGGCGCCTCACTTGCCCCCATCTAGGCTCATGACCAAGGGCTCACTAATGGTTGATTCCAGGAATCGACTCTTAGCGCCCTGAGCCTCTCGGCATAGGCCTAGGTAGGGGTGCGTCGCCGTCCCCTGCCCAAGACCATGACCCAGGGATGTTGGGAGTATAGGGGAGATTCCTAAAATTGACCCTAAACTGTGAGACTGGGTGAGGGTGCCTCATCCACTCATGCGCATGCCCATAGCCCAGGGGCCCTAGGCACCTAGGTTTGATTTTGGGAATCACCCGTCCACACCAAGGCTCGTGGCCCAGGGCCTTATGTGCCTAAGGCCCCTAGATCATAGGCTTAGGTAGGGGCACCTCGCCCGCCCCTACCCAAGGGACCTAGGAACCCTAGGCCCCTGAGCCACGAGCCTGGGTGGGGGTGCCTCACCCTCTCTCACCCAGCCCCGTATTCATTTTTATTTTCAATCTAGTGAGCTTATGGATCGTGTTTACATGTTAATTTTATTTTCAATGTTACTCTTCCCTATGCTACTATCTTACGGTGTTTCATTGCAACATGTGGTGCAATTGCTAGTTTTTTTAATTTATTAAAATTCAATGCAACCTAACAAACTCTATAACACACTACAACTGTTGATAAACATTAAGACTAAGCATATGCTGAGCATATTTCCTTAAGAATCAATCTAGTCAGTAAATTAAAAAAAAAATAAATAAATAAATAAATAAAAAATCAACAGATCCTCATCCACCTTAAGTTGAAATAAGAAGTATTTCACAATAAATATATAATACCATTTTAACCTAAATGATTAATTGTCCTATTCTAAATGATTAATTCACATATTCATGTATTCTAATTATATCTTAATTCTAAACTAATAATTTAATAAAAATATTTTAAACTTATGATTAATTCACATATTCATGTATTCTAATTATATCTTAATTCTAAACTAATAATTTAATAAAATATTTTAACTTTTTTGGTATAAGATTAATTTCTTTTAAAATTGGACCAATTTATTTTTATTTTATTTTCTTTTCCCTCGTCTCCATTTGTTTCCCTATTTCCCCTCTAACAATTTACATTAATTGATTATTTATATTATAATCGTCACTATTATTTAATTTTACATTCTTAAATTTTATTATTATTTATAAATATGTAATGTTCATTTATGTAACGGTCATTTTATTCATTTTATTATTTTATTATTTTTTGTTTAGCACTCTTCATATTAGAATTGTAGCTTTATGTCTTTAAAGATGGATAAAGGGTTCACCCCGAAACATTGCATCTTATAAAGATCACAAAGTATGACTAACTACAAAACTCCACACACTAAAGTGAAGAAAAACACACTAGATAGATTTGATTCCTCTCAAGCTTTAATAGATATGGAGTTAAGATGAATCTAGGCCGGTTATATATATATATTCCCCAAGGGTTGGCTCAATTGGTCGAGCTCTCATCATTAAAGCACCTTATTAAGGGGAAGGTCACAAGGTCAATTCTCCTTGATGCTCTTGAGGTAAGAGTCTACTAATAAGCCAACAATAAGTGATCTCTTTGGGTGGATCTACCTAGATATTTTCCCTGAATGTTGTGGCCAAGGATCTCTAGTGTTTGTGAAACACACACATAATATTTCTTTTTGTCACTCAACCCATCTTATTTCATTGAGCATTCATGGCCCAAAAAAAAGTTACGTGAAAAACACACACACATAATATTTGTTCTTGTCACTCAAACCATTTTATTTTAATGCTCATTCATGGCCCAAAGGAATATTACAAATGAGTCTTTGAATGAGTATTACAGCTATAATTTGGAATGGATAGTCAAATCTAAAGCATTGAAATGATCGAATAACAAAACCTGGTGCAACAAACTGGAACCTCTCCTGGGCGTTTATCTTGTGTTATGAAATTCCTCTGTAGCTTATGACCTATAGCACACCGTCCAATAAGTAGCTGGGGAAGATAGTAGTGAGCCTCTTCATTTTGAGTGTTGTTATCGTTCAAATTATTCAAAATAATACAAACTTCTTGGCAGCGAATTCAGAAAGGTATTAAATAAATCATAAACTTCTTCTCCACTATGCATAGAGAAAGCAGGCTCTTATGCTTTCGTCGGTTGAGGTATCTCGGGTGCGGTCCCCATCGTCGTAGCCATAGGATTGCGGTAGCCATTAATAATCCGAGATCTTGCGGTAGCCACCATTGCTCATAATTTTTCCAGCATGGGGGCAGGCGATCTACTGGTAATTGAAATCCCTCTACCCATTCAAGCCATAAGACCTACTTCCTCCTGACTACCTACCGGGGAAGACCACATGAGAAAGGCGCAGGCAGAGTTGGACGTCGTTGAAGCTTGAATGATTCTGACATCCCAAAGTTGTCATACCTCCAAGCAATGGCGAAAGAGGCATTGAAAATGCATCCAAGCGATGGTGAAAGAGGCGTTGCCAAAGCATCCGCCTGTACCACTGCTATCATGGGCCCATCTCTCCACTAAAGATTTCAACATGGCCAACAGAATGTGCATTCACGCGGGCATGACTATGATGGTGAATACGTCGTAGGTCCTTAAGTTGTCATGTGAAATGGCTCATCCTATTCATTTTGTTCCAGTCATCGGGGTGCCTTTCGCTAAATCTTCAGATTAGCTAATAGTCATTATCATCGAAATCATGATGTCTTTTTTTTTATTCTTTTGTGTAATATTAGTAGGCACTAGGCATTGTCATTCAATTTCCCCCCGGGGTTATGTATTTTAGCTTATGAATGGTAGTTTTCTAGACTTGTCCTTAAAAAGGGCTTATCGTTCTCACTCTCTTCTTATCCCCAGGGAAAACATTTTGGAATAACATGAGATCTACTGTAATGAATATCATAACTAAGTCACATATTTTGTTCATCGTAGGCTACAGAATCCGCACCGCAAGATGTACTCAATAGTCGAAATCACAAATCGAAAATTTATACTGGATTTGTCTAATGATTCAACTATATTGCCTCATTTATTTTTCAATGATTTTCCATCTTGTGCTCTGAAAAATGTTTGCAAAAAGGGTCAGTATTTAGCTTCTGAGCTATATACCTTAATGGAGCCCTTCAATTGAGGTTCTAATGGTTAAATATATGTGTTTGATATTCCAAGTACTAGTGTAACTTTAAAATTTTAAATGATCACATGAAGTGAAAAAAAGGGTTAAAAAAACCCTTTGCATGATTTAGTTATTTATTTAAATATTACATGCATGGAAAGAAATTGGGTTAATATAATGTTAAACTATCTTTTAATTGGAAATCACCCTGATGAACATCCAATAAATAAATTAATATATATATATTTTTCCTCGGATGGTAGAAAAAGATGGACTGTAGATTAGGTATTAATATATAACTGCCTAGAGCCATAATATCGATTCTTAATTTGATATTAATATTTCAAAAATATTGTTTCATACATAATTCATATTAATTTATATAAAACATAAATAATAGAATAACAAAAATATTACTTGTCAAATTTTATTAATAATGGAAATAAATTGAGGATAAAGTTTTTGAAGAGGATTTTAAAATTATTTGGTTATTAGATTAATATTTTTTTTTATTATTACAAAATTTGTAATTGGAGTGGTTTTGTATTTACATACATAATAAATTTTTAATATTAATTGCAATAGATTCAAGCACTCTCTTCTCTTGTGTAGAGTCCATAGTCTTAATTTTTATACTTTACATTTCATATCAAAGTTTAGAGTCAATCAAGATGACATTGTCATTTACCAAATTCTAGTGCCTATCATAGATATCACAACTTTTCATGGAATTCAATTTCACTTTTCGAAAAGAACACCAAAATCAAGTGGACGAAGAAGAAAGTGAAGGACTTACAAAAACCAACACTCATAAATGAAAACATGACCTAAACAAGATTACTCTCTCTAACTGAACAACTTTTAACATAGTTAATAAAGACATGACTCATATGCCTTGGAGTGTAGCACACTTAAAATTGTGATTTATTGATGCATTGATATACCTTTAATTGATGCATTGATTGCATAAATGGTGTAAGAAAGTATTCACTTGTGGAAAAGTTTAAGATAAGAGCCTAGGCATTTGGAAACATATGACACCTATCCTTCTCCTCCATTGGACCTTGACATAAAATAATGGAGAGATCAACACATTTAGAAACAAATTATGTGTAAGTAGAATGTAAGAGAACGCAAACTTTTGATAAGTGAGACAATTCAATATTGAAAAATGGTCAGAAATGGCTAGGAGATGAGAAATAAATATGCACCAAACCTGTGTGGAAGGAAACAATATCAACATCGACACTTCGTAGGTTTTTTGGACTTTTTGGGAATAGTGTCTGCTTTTTGAGGCATAAAAATCCTTTTGCATCTACCTAGTAAAATAGAGAGCCAAATGTTGTCATAAGAGTTCAGCTGAATATTGAATTAAGTTGCTATGTTAGCTAAAAGAATTATTTAATAAATGCTCAACAAAAGGTGCACTTCTCTCTTATCAGTGTAAAGTTTTTATCTATTTCATAGTTGTTCTTTGAACCATTTCATCCAATGGTAGATTTTGAATAATTATATTGAATTTTTTTTAATTTTCTAAATTATATTTTTTAATTGTATAAATAAAATTAATTTTGAACTAATATTAATGATTTCATATAAATTTGTTAATTATAATTAAAAAAATTGAAAAAAAATCAATGTTAATGATTTTCATATGTATTGTGTGATAAGGTTTTATCTTCCAATATTACTTAATATCACGATCATTTCAAAATATAATATAAAAATGATTTAATTTGGTTCAAATGATAATTTTAATGTAATACTTACCAATCATTTAATTATTTTTATAATTTTTCTTCATATGTAATGACAATGAAACCAATTTAATATGGCATTCTTCATCAAAAATTGATACAATAATGAATTTACTCATTTGCATTGAAAATGGATTTTAAATGAAATATGAATTATTTCACACTCACAATAATTTTCAAAAGAAATTCAAGTTAAAATTTTATTTATTTATAATAAGAATAATTAGAATTTATATTAAATATAAAAATAGAAGGATGACCATGGTACAATGTTGTGCACTTTTAATTTTTTCTTGTATTCAATTTTTTTAATATTATGTGATATGATTATGTTAGAAAATGTTTCACATAAATTCGATAACTTTGTAATATAAAAGCATAAATAATGGACATATACAATGTAGAAGATATTTTTAATCATAAAATGTTAAGTATGCTTTTTATTTTCAATTTTTTTGTTTCTTTTGAATTTTTTTATATTGTAAGATATATGACTAAATGTAAATAAATTATAAATATTAAAGATTGCTTAAAAAATACAAGTTTAAAATAAGTTTTGATGTTGATATTTAGTCATGATCACATGCAAAGTTGGATTGTTTTTTTTCTTCATAAATAGATGATATATACAAGAAGTTATAATACATATTAGAATTTTGGCCAGCAAGAAATGTAAACCCTGTACTCTTGAGGGGGCACTGCAAAACACTGAAATAAATTGTTTCTAGTGTCCATGCAATTCAAAATGTTTCTTTACAATTTCAGAGATGATGTTCTCACGAAACACTCGACATCATCAACTACACTACAGTAGATTTTCTCATCAAAGTTGTAGATTTTACACCAAATTACACCAAAAGTTATGAATAATTGGGAGCTGTTGTCTAGCTCATTTTCATCTAATATGTGATTATGTCTGAAATTTGTAAGGTTGTGATGCAAATTTAGATTTTGAAAGATAGCTATCATATTGTTCATGAATCCATATCATCTTATTTAGCTTATCTAATGGCATCTACTACCTATATTTTTTCAAAATCTATCAAATATTTGCTATTGGAACTCGAAATACCATCTTTGAAGATTAATAGGTAATCCGTGTTAGAAAGGTTATAGAATCTCTTAATTTTACATAATGTAAGTGACTTTTCTTTATCTTCTAGCTTTGAATGAAAATTTGTTTACTAATTTTTATCTTCAATTGTATTTTATATGTCATGGTTCTTCTCAAATTTATGACTTACGGTGTTTCCTTAGCAACATTTGGTGCAATTGCTAGTAATATGTTCAAATTTATCAATGAAAGCTGGTTATTGATTGAGAGTTTACTTGTCTTTATCACATCATCCATATTCACAAATATTAAGCACCATACACTAATCCAATGATTCCCTTATTATATTTTCATCTTGTTCATGCTCAATGATATTATTTTGCTCAATGATTATTTAGAGATATTAAAAATGAAACAATGTGCTAATCTCTTGATCTACCATTTGCCTCCTCCAAGGTAGACACACAATTGGAAGGTCCTGCAAGATGAAATTTCTCAAACCCTAAGAACATCCCCAAATTAAATATTCTCTCATCCTTTCGTCTATTCCATAGACATACCCTCCTCCCCAAGGAAAAATCTGATTGTGGAATCTCGACACTTCCCTGTTGCATCTCAATCTTACTCTATACCATAGAAATTCTCAGAGATGGAAACCCCAAGTTGGATTTCCAAGGGGGTGTTGGAGAAATGTTTTTGCATGTAATCAACTCTAAAGCACAAAACCCTAACAAAAATTATGATCCCAATGCTTGAGACAACCCCTTACTCAAATTTGACGAGCATACAATTAGGAAGACAACATTAGTAATTGACCTTACTAACTCCTATGGGTAAAGAGAGTTAAAATGTTGGGTTGTGTTATATTCTTTCCATGACTAGCCCACATAGTTAACCGGAAGGTTAGAGGGGGGGTGGATCCCACCCTTCGTTGTGCTGATTGCATAGCGAGGGGCTCACAGGGGGTTTGAGGGGTGTAGGTAACCCCCCTCTATGGGGTCCGGGGCAGCGCCTCAGAAAATTTTGGTTTTGGAACTTATGTTAGGTTGGGCCGACCCACCTATGGTTTTGTGCATGATTTTCGTACATGTTTTTGGACGCGATGGTTTTTGGTCCATGGTTCTGGACGTGATGGTTTTTGGTCCATGTTATTGGATGCTTCGGCATGTATAAATATGTATTATAACATTGAAAGGAACATAATGAAAAATCAAGCTAGTAGTCCTAGTTTTGGGATCGAGGGGAAAATCTTTGTGTATATGTGTTTTATGTGTTATGCTCTCACATTGCTTATTTTTAGAATTTTTATGCAGGTAATTTTTGTACGGGGTTAAAACCTACATTTGGTATCGGAGCTGTTTTGGCTTCAAGGGGATGCCTTTTTTGCTGAGGGGTTTCGCTCAGGCCTGTGGTAGACCTTGTTCAGTGGGAGATATGTGAGATCGATTCTGGTAGTGAAAGAAGATGGCGAGCAGTGGAAAGATAGAGATCGATAAATTTAATGGTCAGAGTTTTGAATTGTGGAAACTCAAGATGGAGGATCTGTTGGTGGATAAAGATCAGTGGATCATGGTAGATCCGGGTACTAAACCAATGGTAGTGTCCGATGAAGAATTGAAGAACTTGGATCGGAAGGCAAAGAGCACAATAAGATTGTGTGTCTCAGATTCAGTATTGCTGAATGTATCAGGGGAAGCTACGACGAAGGCTTTGTGGGACAAGTTAGGGACTTTGTACCAATCTAAGTCTCTGGTGAATAAATTGTTCCTGCGAAAAAAGCTATATAACCTGAGGATGAAAGATGGAGACTCGGTGACAGAGCATCCGAATGCATTTAATACTGTGGTAAGTCAGCATCTGTTGATATTAAAATTTCAAATGAAGACAATTGCATCGGTTTGTTGTGTTCTCTACCAGATTTGTGGGATAGTCTCATTATTACAATAGGTAACAATGCAACTACCTTGCAGTTTGATGAAATAGTCTCATCCTTGCTAACGGAGGAGATGAGATGAAAAAATATGGAGAGCTAGAATGGTGATGCCTTGTGTGTACGAAGACAGTCCCAGAACACAAACAAAAGTAAGTCATCGAGTGGGAGACCTAAATCTAGAGGGAGATCTAAATCTCCAGGAAAACCTACAAAGGTGGTGTGCTGGAAAGGGATCTGATGATGCTCCTTCTACAAAGGCGAAAACCACCTCAAATGAAGTTGGGGATGTATAATTGGCTTCTTCAAGTATACATGTAGATCATGAGGCATGGTTGATTGACTCAGGTGAATATTTTCACTTCACTCCACATAGACAGTGGTTCTGCGAGTATGAGAAATACGATGGTGGTGATGTCTTCTTAGGGGATGATAGGAAGGCTAGAATCATTAGTCATGGATAAATAAAGTTGAAGTTGCAAAGTGGAACGATTAGAACAATTCCGGGTGTTCTACATATTCTTGCATTAGCCAGAAATCTAATTTCTGTAAGTAAGCTGGATGATGTAGGTGCAAAAACAATGTTCAAGAAGGATACCTACAAAATGGTTCGGGAAGCATTGGTATTGATGCAGGGAGTTCAGACTGGAACTTTGTACAAGCTGCAAGGTAGCACTGCTGTTGATGGGTACAACAGTTTTGTGGTTCCTGAAAGTGGAGCAGAAAATCTAGTGGTCTCTAGAGAGAAGACCATGTTGTGGCATCAAAGGCTTGGACATATTGGAGAGAAGGGCCTTCGAATACTTCATGGTAAAGGTATG
>APFE030050049.1:0-10988 GCA_000404065.3 Pinus taeda | reverse complement strand
GGTAGAATAGATGGATGTGAAGACAACATTTCTTCACAGGGATCTGGAAGAGGAAATCTACATGAAGCAACCTGAAGGCTTTGCGGTGAAGGGTAAGAAAGAACTGGTAAAGAAGTCTCTGTATGGGCTAAAACAGTCACCAAGGATGTGGTATCAGAAATTTGATACATTTATTCAGGGACTTGCCTTCACCAAAAGCAAAGCAGATCACTGTGTGTATTTTAAATTAATTGGTCACTGTGTTATTTATTTGGTCTTGTATGTGGATGATATGTTTCTCGTTGGAAATGACAAAGAAATTATTGAGGATTTGAAGACCCAATTGTCCTCCAAATTTGACATGAAAGATCTTGGTGCTACAAACTATATTTTAGGCATGGAAATTAAAAGAGATCGGGAAAAGAGGAAGATCTGGTTAAACCAAAGGAAGTATGTTGAGACAATATTGCAGAGATTGAATATGTAGGATAGTAAACCAGTGAAGGTTCCTATTCCTGTAGGTGTAAAGTTATCTGTTGAACAATGTCCCAAGACATAAGAAGAGGAAGAGGACATGTACTGTGTTCCATATGCAAGTGCAGTTGGTAGCTTGATGTATGCAATGGCATGTACTAGACTAGACGTTGCACATGTAGTGGGAGTATTGATCAGGTTTATGTCAAAACCAAGAAAGGAACATTAGATAGCAGTGAAGCAGGTTTTCAGGTATTTGTGTGGCACTAGTGATTATGGTTTGTGCTACTAAGGAAGAGTAGGATTGGATAGAGTGTTGGATATTCGTGGCTTTGTTGATGTAGACTGGGCTAGAGATCTAGATCAGAGAAGATCTACAAGTGCGTATATGTTTAACCTATTTGGAGGTGCAGTTAGTTCGATGAGTAAGAAACAATCTGTAGTGGCACTATCAACTAGAGAGGTAGAATACATGGAAGCCACTCATGCAAGCAAGGAAGCATTTTGGTTGTAGAGATTGTGTGCAACTATGGGGTCATTACAGGGAGCTATAAGGATAGACTGTGACAACCAAAGTGCAATTTTCTTGGCAAAGAACCCTGAATATCATTCAAAGACAAAGCACATTGATGTTTAGTATCAGTTTGTGATGGATATGATAGAAGACAAAAAGTTTTTGTTGGTAAAGGTGGACACTTTGAAGAATACTATAGATGCATTGACAAAATATGTGAGCTCTGAGAAGTTCTCTTGGTGTAGAGAAACAATGGGCATTGTAGGGCTGGATAAATGACTAAGCTCTCTTGTGCCCCCTATGGAAAGAAAACAACAGTGGCAAGAATGTTGGGGTTGTTTATATTCTTTCCACGACTAGCCACGTAGTTTAACGGGGGGTTTAGAGGGGGGGTAGGCCCCTTTCGTTGTGACGATTGCGTAGTGTGGGGGGGGGGGGGGGGGTCATAAAGGTTTGAGGGCGTGCAGGTAACCCACTCTATGGGGCCGGCTAGCGCCCAAGAAATTTGGTTTTGAAACTATGTTAGTTGGGCGGACCCACCTATGGTTTTGTGAAATGATTTTCGCAACATTTTTGGACGCGATGGTTTTTCGGTCCAATGTATTGGATCTTCGCAATGTATAAATATGTATTATAACATTGAAAGGAACATAATGAAAAATCAAGCTAGTAGTCTCGATTTTGGGATCCAGGGGAAAATCTATGTGTATATGTGTTTTATGTGTTATGCTCTCACATTGTTTATTTTTAGAATTTGTATGCAAGAAATTTTTGTACGGGGTTAAAACCTACATAAAAACCCCCTATTTGATATTCCAATTATTCCCCAAACCTCCATAGTAGAAGACTAAGGTGGTGTCTTTGTCTAGATGAATGCATCTAGTCACTGAGGTCGAAAAAATAATCCACCACATCCTCCACTTTTCCACCACTTTTAACCCTAGACATTCCTTAACTGCTAGCATGAAATAGGGTAAACAATTTGCTTGTAGACTAGATGTTGGCTTGAGGCTACAAACCCACCATTTGTTGAAGGATTTGGCACCTATGATGTTCCTACGTCTCCTCATGAGAAACCCTTATTGAACGTATATGTATGTATCTATATTCGAGGCTTGAGAGTTAGAGTGTGGTTGTTGGTACTTACACATTGTTAAATCACCCAGTTCGTGTTCGTGTTTAAGTTCTACAACTTTAAAGTTCAACAAAATTCAATAGTTAAAATTTTGAAACTAAAATTTGATATTAAATTTAACACACTCAAAAATTATATATTATATATATATATTATTATATATATATATATATAGATATGATTATAACTAAAATATTGTAACTCTTTTATATATATGTAGCCTAAAAAATTTGTATATAAATTTATATTAATTTGTGTAATATAATGATATAAATTACATATTATAAAATGATAAATGACAATAGAAAATATATTAAAGATATATTTTTTAATATATACATAATTTCTACTTTACATATTTACTTTTATATTTATTGAAATATACACTTCTATGTAATATTGGGTTATAATTATATAAATTTTTGCCATCATTATGGACATAAATACAAATTTTATATATTTATTTTATATTTTAAATGAAATATTATACTATTGTTATAACTATATATATATAATTTAAAATATTAATTTTAATTTGTAGCATATTTTTAATATATTTATTTTTTTATAATTTTATTGAAATATTACTCCTTTTATTAAAGAAAGTATTTGATAAATATATAAAGTTGATAATATTTAAGTTTGTAATTATATATGTATAATTTAAGATTAAAATATTTTTTTAATTTAGCAACAATAGCTTTTTTTTTATATATTTTTAAACTTTATATTTTACTAAAATAATTAGATTTTTAATTGTTTATTAGTGTTAATCCAAACTCTATATCTATCAAGTATTTAGAAGGATTAAATCTCTTGAGATACCAAAACATATATATATATATATTCTTTTCACTGAAATTATTTTATTTTATTTGAGTGATTACTCATGGCCCAAATGGAAATTACGAAGGGGTTTCCTCCTTTTAAATCGGCTATATTACAATATTGTCAAACCTGGCCCATAACAACCAAATAATTGACCTATGGTAACAATATTTATAAGCATTAGTTTTATTATAATTTTTTTTTTTATTTAATTTTTTAAATTCAAATAATTTGATTTTTTCTAATTTTAATTTTTTAACTTTTAGTTTTTTTGTGATATTTGGGTCAATAACCTAGGGCCCAGAAGACAACCCAAGATAAATTGGATATGGTACAATATTTTATAGCATTAGTTTATAATAATTTTTTTATTTTAATTTTTAAATTCAAATATTTGATTTTTTTCTAATTTTTTATTTTTAACCTTTTAGTTTTAATTGTGGAGCCCGCAGTTAACTATTTAATAATTTAATTAAATTTGTATTTGTATTTTATGTTTATGTTTACATAACATACCATTTAATATCTCTTTCATATCCTGCTTCTATGGGCAAAAACATATAAATTTATATAATTTAAATTTGTATGGTATAAATAAAAATGAACATATCAAAATTGTGCAGATAACGATAAACAAATATAAATGAGAAATATTATTAAAAAAGTGTGTAACTTAACAATAACTCTTAGCATCCTCCCAAAGCTAGCTTAACTCATATTGTTCTCTCCTTCATTGTCAAGTTTGACATTTAGATACAAAATTAAATTACTGGAGGCAAACTAGATTTTTTTTGAAAGCGAGAAGGTTTTCGCTGGGGATTTATGGTTTTTTTTTAACTAACCTAATTTCTTGTGATTTCATAACCAACTTGAAATCAACTTCAATAAAATTCTAGACAAAAAAATTTCGTGTCTAAGTTGTTCTCGTTCAGCTTGAGATTTGTGAATTTCATCAAACAAATTTGTCTAGAAATGACAATTTTGTTTACCAAACCGAGTGACTTAAAATTTCCAAGATTTGAAGCCAATAAACCATATTATTAAATATTCACACTGCATAAAGGAAATACAATAATATTTATCAAAAATTTGTAAATAAATTACTTAAAAAAAATTAAATTTAGATTTAAAAAAAACAACAAGAAAACTCTAATTTAAATTTAAATAAAAAAATAACAATCATTAGAATCAATCATTCTAAACAATCCCAATTCCCATAATATAAATGAAATATATAGATGGTTTGTTTCCCTTTTCAACTAAAAAGTAAAAGTAATAATAAAGACCAATTCACTTAATATAAATAAAATATATAGATTGGTTCTTTCCCTTTTCTACTTTAGTATTAAAAAGGAGAGGTAGTAATTAAGACAAATAAAGTAAAGGGAGTAATAAAGACAAATAAGCATGGCATACCATGTATATGTATATTATAAAGGACTTAAATTTTAAAATAGTTTTATTTCAGCATGGGGTTATTAATTATAATTCATCTTGCAATAAAATATGATTTTAAATCAGTCTCATTTAAATTTTTAAATTTTATTACAAAAATAGAATAGGAAAACAAAACCAATTAATCATATATTTAATTTCTTTATTAAAGTTAGTTATTGAATAATATTTTTTATCATATTATTTATATTTTTAAATTTATTATAAAAAATTAGAATAGAAAGTAAACCAATTAATCATATATTCAAATTTATTTACTAAAAGTTAGTTATTGAATAATATTTTTTTATCACATTATTTATATTAAATAAACAATAAATATTATAGAGTCACTTAATGATTGCCTTATTGCCTTTTTATCTTATCTACAACTGTCCATATTTATTAGGCGATATTAAAAAAATGAAACAATGAACTCATGATTGGTTGAAAATATTAGAAAAATGTTCCTAACTCATTGGAGATATTAGAAAAATGAAAAAATAAACTCATGTATAAAGGAGCCATAATACCATTTCAGTGTTGGTCAATAGCATTGTGAGGTTCCTGGAGTAGCGTAATGTCAGTGACTGGCATGAAAAATCCCTAAAAAACGACATGAAAAATTTCAAAGGTGGAAAACAAACCAACACCGTTGAACGAGTTGCTTGCTTGCTTTCTTTTCCTTTTTTTTTTTTTATTATTATTATTATTATAGAATTTCATAAGTGATGGCAGGTATGTCTCCTTGATATTTCCTTGTTGGGTTGCTAAATACAGAGATAGGGAATTCTGTAAGAGCAGAAGCCTGGTATTAAATAGAAAACTTACAGTCCTGGCAAGTTTTCCTTGACTAAGTTGACCATGGAGATCACTCAAAATGGAGGAAGTGATCAGAACCAGAGTACTTATAATCACATATTATTCTCCGAAATATACCCTAGTTTAAACAACCAGACAATTGGGTCTTCTCAAAGAGGACTCTTAGAAAGCAGCAGGCAGTTAGGAGGTGCAGAGAATAAAGCACCCAAGAAGCCTAAGAGGTTGTTTTTTAAGGGATTCATTAAGCCTGCTACAAGACCAGACTATCAGAAGCTCAGTGCCCCAATTATTCGTGTTTCACCTTCTGCAACATTAGCGGAGCCTCTCCATGGTAATAACCCTGTAAATGGCAAATCTACAAGCATCTGGAAGAGGTCTGGCTGGTGTTGTGGTCAGCTTAATGTGATAGATTTAGTGCAGTGGCTTTTGTGCAAGGCTTGTTCTCTCTGTGATCAAGAGGTATGCACTAGAAATTCCTATGAAGAGCTTCATCCTAAACAATATCCACCAAAATAGAGAGATGATTCAGAACCAGCCAGATCCGATCCCTTGTGTCATGAACCAGCCAAATTGGTTCCCTTGGATCATGAACAAACCAGATCCATTCCCTTGGGATGGGAAGAGATGTTACCTCCAGTTGTCAATTCACCCTCACAGATGAAGTCTGCCAAGCTACCTTTGAATGCACAAGCTTCAGTGCCGATAGTTCCCTTGGGATGGTCAACCATGTTACCTCCAACTGTGAATTCACCCTCACGGGTCAATTAATTTCCCTCCAATCATGTCTAGACACTGAGTTGTATTGTTCCTTTCCGTAGTTCCCAATGTTGCAGTCTACACTACAGGTTTGGCTGATTCTTTTCTCTATTCGTTACACAAGTTAGTTAGAAATTTTCATTGGGGTTGAATGGCCTAGGAACAACTCTTCGAGTTTTACAGAACATCCATCACTCTTTTATGTTTCTCCCACTTAGTTTAATGCATGTATTATTTAGAGCTTAAGGATTTAAGCCTGAATCCATTTTAATGGACCAAAGTTGTTGGTGATTTACAAAGTCATTGTTTGCATTTTTTTTCACTCAAATACTGTCGTTTTACAATTCCTAAGTTGTCATAATTAACTACCCACAAGAATGAGAGTAATTTTCTTTCTATGGACACCAACAAGTGGAAACCATTTGATGTGAGTTACATGTCATAAAAACCCTTATCAATGGCTGGGTTTGAGGGTTTATATTCCATCAAAATTACATAGGACATGCACCTAGCCATGTTAATGATAAATGGATTTTTTGTAGAGACACACTTAGTTCACGAGGAAAACATGTTATTTTGGTGAAATCAAGTGGTGGTGTGATAACAACACCAAATTCACATAGCAGGAAAGACCTCAATTGAAGATGGCAAATGTTTTACCATACTAAATTTGCATTCTACTAAAAGTTGCACTACAATTTCCCTACCTTGCTCTCCTCAATAATTCAATGCATAGGTTTTAAGTATCATGTTGTCTTGTTGGGGCTTGACCCAAGTTCAAAGTTAATTAGGCAAACAAATCCCGGTACTACTGGCCCTTTTGGCAACAGTTCGCGAAGTACGGATTGAGGTCTCACCCGAAGTAGTATGGGAGAGTGCTAGAACCAGGTTTCCGCACCTTTGAGATGTCTGAGAGGTTCAACTAGTCCCATTGTTTGTCCCTATGCATAGGTCACTCCGTGCACTTCCCTGTCCCTTACGCCCTAATACACTACCTTTGTGCAATCTTAACCAAGGATTGTGGAGCTTCTGTGCTGCTAGAGCCATGATTTGTTCTATTACCCACGATCTTACTTATCTTCCTATACCAATTAATTACCTTCGCGTACTTGGATGTCTTATGTTATAATTAGTTATACAAAACACTCAAATAAGTTCACGTAGCATATAAATAGTAATACTTGCAAATTATACCCAATCATATATTAAACTAGAAAAAAATGCATAGAAATATGGTAAACTTTCTCTTTATTGATTCTTCCAATGGTTACAGACTTGACCTGCCCTGCGCACTCAGCTGCAGGGGTCTGCGCACTCAGTTGCAGGGGTCTTCACACTCAGCTGCGGAATACTAGGCCTCTATGCACTCAACTGAAAAGCCTTCCCCTACCCTACAACCCAAGGACACACTTTATTCTGCTGCTCAGTCACTTAGACCTCTCATGCTCTTCTATTCTATCTTCTCGATTCGTTATCTTATACACTTAGAGCCTCACTCTATTTATACAATCCCATGGTCTGCAAACCATGGGTAGGTCTATCCAGCTGACATTACATTACAAAAACTAGGGTGAACAACCCTGTGACTCTATTATAATTTTGCGCCCTGCGCCTACAATTCGCGGAGCTTTTACAAAAATATTTGGTCAAAACTTGGGCTTTAAGCCCCAAAACCTTCCTTGGGGGGATTCAATGCCCACCAGGCCCCCAACACAAACATTGTGACTCACCCTCGAGTCACTTTGTCGGCGCAGAGATCTTTGCGCGAATTCCTTCTAATTTTGCTCGAACTGCAGCAAGGTCGGCAGTGCATTGAGCTATTGCCTGTTGGATCTGTTGCATGCGTTATTCTGAGACCACTATGTCAGAAATGCTTCTCTGCATCTATGTGTGTATACCCTGCATGTGTGCAAGCTTGCCTTTAATTTCTGCTGTGATGGTGAAGGCCTCGTCGATCTGAAGCTGAACGCGCACCTTCAGGACTGTTTCCTTGTGTCGTGTTGTGTCCACCTGTGCTTTCAGTGCTTTCGCCTGTTGCATCTGTGTGAGCCTCAGAGTGAGGGCCACCATCTGCGCAGTTCCTTTGATGTTGTCATACTACTGTTGGAGTTCTCGCATCTCTATCTCTAAGCGTTGGATGTTGGGATCCTCCTGCAAATTTGTGAGGACCTCAAATGATTCTTCCAACATGCTAGTGTAGTCTCACATTGCACTACCAATTTCATCCAATCTTGTTGTAATAGTGCTAGTGCACTATTTTTCGACTTTCGGAGGGGTGGACGGCTGCGCCTTTAACTGTAGTTCGATGATCTGAAGGTTCAACTCCAACAGAACTTTTGTCATTTCCTCCCTCTCCTCACGCACCCCTGTTGCTAACCTATGGATGTGTGGCTCTACTGGTGTGTCTGCTAGGATGGCCAGCTCCGGGATGCTTTGACAATCTTCATCTACTACCTGTACTAGCTATCAATTCTGCAACACCACTTCGTCGCACTGCATGCTCAAATATTCCATATTGATTTTCTGCTTGCTGATGACGTGTAGTGCATGGATCTCCCTAACTTGCAGTTCTGCAGTTATCCCACCCTGCAGAACATATAAGGTCTCCCACGGGAGTGTGGCCAGGTTGATGTCGAGACCCATCAATGCGCTAATCATAGGCCTGTCAGCCTCATTTGTTGTCCCTTGTGCCCCTTCTAGCAGCACTATGGTATTCATCACCTGAGTGCGCAACATTTGTTCTGCTGCCATTGTTCCGACTGCGAGGCTGGTCGAACAGGTACCAGTCAGAGGAGGGTGCACCTACAACTCCTATAGCTACGCTCTTAGGGCCCCCAACACAATATGGTTCTCCTGCATGAAATTTTGGAGGGCATCAGAGGTGACATCACACACGGTCTCGCCGATATCGTGCAGATCACCGTCGATTAGGGTGACCGAAGCAATAGAAAACTTTGATGCCTTGACCTTCTTGTACGACCCTGTCCACTTGGTTGGGTGCTGGTGCTTCAACTGTGTTGATGCAGTTTGTGGGTCCAGACATCCCTCTTCTTCCTCTGCTTCCTGCCCATGCGAAGGTGACGTCTGGCCCTCGTGCACCTTTGGGGTTGCCTCCTACATTGCTACTGCTGTTGCAGCCTTTTCCTGTTCAGTTATTGTTTGTGCAGTGTCCCACACCACTCACACTTCTGCTAGCATTGCCTCCTTCCTTATTTCTTCTGCCAACTGGGTGATGCACAGTTTAGCATCTTCTTTCTTCCTTTGTGCCACTGACTTCTCTATCTATGTGATGTCTGGGGCGCGCCACTCCAGCAGCCATTTCTCCAGGATGTTAAAGATGACATCATCTATCACTACAAAGGGTAGCTTCCTCCGTTGTTTGGTTGTGTCCTTGTGTGCTCTGATGTATATACTATGGATGTCCACTTTAAATTCCGCAAAACTCTGCAGGTTATTGTAAATAGTGGGTGACAACTGCGGCTTGTGGTTGATCCCCATTTTGATGTTCATCACCATGAACACCTAGAATATTTTACTGTCGTGGATCCTATTGGCATCCTTTGTGGCCCATAGTGAAGCATACTTCATGGCCTCCGGCAGATCCTGTCAATTGTGGGGAATTAACTGTCTTCCGACAATTCCCCTGCCATGAGCACTATGGACAGCAGAAACCATGCATAGTGGAATGTTTTTCTCTATTCCTGAGGTTCACGACAATTCTCCAAGAATTCCTTGGAGAGGAACTTGGACCAGTTGAACTAGACCCCCTTCGAATACTATTCAGCAAGGGCTACCACCGGCGCGGGTACCTCGTCCACGCGGCACTTGCGCATAACCTTATTGTCTAGTATTTGGGTCGCCACTCTCACTACTTTATTGTTGATGTTGGATATGTCATAGCCCCTTTTCTTCTTCTCCAACTTGTACCTCTTCTTCATGGCCTCCGCGATGGCCAAATCATTGCTCTTCCCTTCCTAGATGTCTGCGGGGTCCTCCCCTTTGTAGGGAAGCCTAGAAATGCATTAAATCAAGTCTACCGTGATGGGGATGGGATCCTCCAGCCACAAAAACCCATCATGCACTAGACAAAGCAGCTGCCTGATGACGAAAATTGTTATTGGGGCACAGTGGAAATGCGGAATCCAGACCACGTTAAGTAGCCCGACTTTTTCCACTCCACGTAACCACTTTTGCGGCTCTAATTATGTACCCCCCATTACGATGTTCTACTTGGGCTTCATGAGGTGCAAGGTCTCAAGGTGAGGGAACGTCTCATGGTCGGTGAGGTCCCAATCTTTGAATTTAAGCTCGACACCCGTCCCAAGTGTGTGACGTCAAAAATAATGTTGTCTGGGAGGAGCGGGGTCTGGAGCGAGATCTTGGTCTCATCAAGGTCCTTGGGTACTTTAGCCTTCCCTTTCTGTGGGGGGACATCGGTGGGTAGCTTTTTCGATGGGTGCGCTGTTATAGACATTTTTGGGCATTTTGGGCACTTCAACCCCAATCATAAATGTCCATAAATTGAGGGCTCCTAAGTCCCTAAAAGTGTTGCTTCACTGCCGAAAGGAACAAGGTCAGCTGATTACATCATCTCCCAAAAGTTCTCCACTAAAATCTGCTCATAAATGGTTAAAACAGGACCATACTGAAAACCCAGCGCAGAGGATGCGATGCATATCACCTTCCCAGTGTACAGGGTGTGATGCATACTGAATGGCTCCTCTATAGGGTGTGATGGTCGGGAATGAACAAAATGGCAGGGACAAAATGCGAGGTGGAAGATCATGGAATCTTCCAAAAGCTTCCCCTCTGACACTTGCCTCTCTGTTTTCGACAAGGGATGAGTAAGAGATCATCATTCTCCAAGTGGAAGCAGGAACTATCAGAGAGAGGACACTAATCAAGATCCCAGAAGATGACTCACCTCTCTGTAATCATCTATATATGGATCCCTCATCACAGAGATCCAGAGGCTGGAATTTGTATCTTATAGAGAAGTGTTGTTGGTTTTCTGGTGTACATTCATAGTGTTGGGTGATCTAGCTT
>APFE030050033.1:10843-30556 GCA_000404065.3 Pinus taeda | reverse complement strand
AACTTCCGGAGCCGTTTTGAGGCCCTAAACGACGTTTTTTGGGGAATCCAAGGGCAACATGGGTCCATGGAATGGACTGATGTTGCCCGTTCCAACAATGATAGCGCTCGAATAAATCTTTCTAATGAGCTATTGTACGCGTCAAACGGAGATCATATGCTAAAGTTCCGACCCCGGGAAGTTGATGTACCAACTTACCCGCAAACGGGGCCCACAGTTTGGCGTTTCATCTCCTAGGGTTAGGTTTTGGAATGTGAAGGGTTTTTCATTGTTTCTCAAACAATAAATAGGCCTTCGAGCCTCATTGTAACACAGTTTAGAGGCATGTAGCCATCACATCTCTTCTCAGAGATAAGCTACCATCGCCCTAGCTAGTTTACTTGCATTTCTGATTGTAAGCATGTTTCAGTATTTTCCATTAATGAAATGAAGTATTATTTCTGCTGCATCTTTTTGTATATGGTTATCTCTGTAATTTGTTGCGTTCCTGTTTAAATCCGGATCAATCATGTAATTTTTTTCTTACTTATTATATTTCATCGTATTTCATTTTAATTTTTACTTCTCTAATAATGTTGACATTTTCATTTGCTACAAGACAAGCCTAGATCCATCCTAATGAGGGAGAAAATCTCTCAAGGCACGGACCTAAGTTTTGAGTGCAAAACTTGAGGAAATATTTGCACCTCTGGAGATTTGATCCCTCTCGACGGTTGATAAATATGGAGTTAAGATGGTTGGAATAATTTTTTTTTAAAGAGTGGGTCATTGTCATTAATATAAATAGTTGGTTGTAGGGCCATAACTTGTACATTGGTCTACATATTCAATGATTAAATTTCCTTTATATGTCCACATTATAGCTAGAGTATTATTATGGCTATTTTTTCCTACCATTCCAAAATTTAGAATTACGTTATATGCCTTACAAAAACTACCTAGTAGCAATATATATAGCAGCAATATATATATATATATATATATATAATATATATATTATTATATATATATATATATAATAACATTGAAAATATTTTGGCTGTGGCAATTTATCTGGCATTGGAAGAACATTCTGAGTCAAATGTTCCAAGTGGCTAGTTGCTTTAGTCCTTTCTACTTTGTTTTCCTACTACACATTTTTTTTTTGGCTCCTAGCTAGTCCTAGCTTCATCCTTGATGAATTCAATCCTATTGTTGGATCTCTCTTTGATTTTAGACACTTCGTTTTCCATAGTTTCCAAATTATTGCAAATCTTAGTCTAAAACATCTCTACTTTACTATGCCATAGTTCGAATTTGGTGTTCATTAAGAGCTAAATAAGTATCCCTCTCCTTAGCTTCTACAATTCCTCTATGGTTCGGAATTTCTAGCATCCCTTGGAGTGACTCCAACAACTTGGATAGGAGTTGACCCAAATATGTCTAGTCCACCTCACAAGATGAAGTCCTAGGCTCCATCATGAAGGGGAGATGCCTTCCCACTCCATGAATCTCAAAAGATGGCAATCATCGTTAGTCATAGAGGGAGATTCTTATCAATATGATGATTTGGATGTAAGAAGAGTAAATGAGTGCCATATATCTCCTCTTCTACATCTGATGTACTGCCCTAAAGCATTGAATTTCCTTGCACGCAAACCCATGCCTGAATCCTCACTAATCTTCTTTTCAATTTCTATTATTAGTTGCTACTTTATTATTAATTGATACTCCCAAAACCCAAGCATATTGATACTCTATTTTATCGTTGTGTCAAATAATAACCCCTCTCACTCCTACCACCCCTAAATGGATTAATTATTAATAATTAATATTACTATTTTTTATTCTTTATCATGTAGGAAAATGTAACTATTTTTGGTCTTCATAATTAGATAATGAACTATATAATTATATATATCTAGTTATGTTTTGTTATATATATATATATATATATATATATATATAATATATATAAAACAAAAAATCTCCTTTTCGATTTTAACTTTAAAGATACTATTTTAATCCAAGTATTTATTTTGTAAACTAATCATAGTATATTTATTATTAAAAATATTAAAGATAAATTAATTTAATTTAAAATAATAAATAAAATAAAATTTTTTATTTGATAAATATATATTATAGTTTTAGGGTTGTTAGATAACAATTAGGTTGTTTTATGTTTTGAAGTTTATTTCGCATATTTGTTGTTAAATTTGTTAGAAATTTAAAATGCATTTTAAATAACAAAAAAAAAAGAAAATTGAAAATTTATTTCAATAAATTCCTATGAAAAGAACATCACAGCATAGAATAGTTATAAAATAAAGTTTTTACCATTAAAAATCAAGAAACAAAATCATAATAAACATGTTACCATTGCAACTATTGAAAACTTATTCTTGATGAAATGAAATGAAAAATTAAAACCTAAATTATATAGTCTTTTTGGGGTTTTGTATGTTGTTTTTTTTTTGTTTTCAAAGGCTTTCTTGGTGGTTTCCATGGGTTTTCTTGTGGTTTTAATTGTGATTTTTCATTTCAAATTAATTTTTTTTGTTATAATAAAAACTAATCCAAACAGAGATAAAATGATAGGAAACCTACCTTGGCTTACCAACATTTGTTGGTTTGATTTTCAGGGACATTTGTGGGGTTCTTGCGCCATCTCCAAAATGCTCAGTTGAATTCCAAACCCTCAGTCGAGCATTCAATTTTCACAGTCTAGAGAAATAGTTTGGAAAATGGCAGCCATAGTTTTGAATGCCAGATGGAGGCTCGATCGATCTTGTGTGTTAACTCGAGTTAGACAGGAGCTTGATCGAGGTTTTGTTTGAAAGCTCGATCGAAATAATTCTAAGCCCTTAAGTAGTTCAATCAAGTTCTTAAAAATTTCTCAATCGATCACTTAAAATGACTCGATCGAGCTCGTTTTTTTCACCAAAACATGCCCTCACTTTGCAAAAATGTGTAACCCAAATCCATGCACAAACCATAAAGAAAAGTACTACATAAAAATATGTTAGAGGAACCAAGAATAAATGAAAAAAATGCATTGATTCACCTATACAAGAAAAAATAGGATCAACTATCTAGAAACCATTCCAACCAACCCTTCCCATCATCAAGGCTAAATCATCATGGATCCTAGGTAATGAAACACATGTTAGTTTGTGGATGAATAGCATTAAATGCCATCCTCCGCTAGAAGAGAATCCTTAAATATTAACTCCTTCAATAAAATGGTTAGGTAGTATTGACAAAAAGACTCTTAAATACATATCTCTCTAGTATATAAATGGTATATCGATTAGATGGAAGATTGGTCATTACCCAAGTTAGTTATCTCCACTGATCTTTATCTTTGAATCAATTCTTTTGATATGTGCACCCAAAGCAATCCATAAACAAGATCACATGTTAGGGAAGAAGAGACTACACTATTAAAAAATGATATGTATGGAAATTTGAGGAAGAAAACATTCTTGTAAAGCATGTGATTTGGAAAAACATTTGGGCCAACAATGTTTCTCCAAAGATTAACATTTTTAGTTGGACATATAATAAGGGAAGACTTAACAATTGACATGCTAGGAAGAATAGTGATCTTTGACAAGTCTAGATCTGAACTTTCCCTACCCTTTGAGGAAATTAAAAAAATGATCCAGATTTACGCAAGAATGAAATGAAAAAAATATTCAAGCATAAGCACATAGCTACAACAAAAACTGAACTTCAATTTATTAATAGAAAAATAATGAAATTGTTTAGTTCCAAAATGGAAATAAACTAGCTCGGGTGATGGTAGCTTATCTCTAAGAAGAGATGTGATGGCTACATGCCTCTGAAACTATGTGACCATGAGGCTCCAAAGCCTTTTTATTATTGAGAAATAAGGTAAAACCCTAAACATCCAAAACCCTAACCCTAGGAGATGAAGTGCCCAAAGTTTGTGGGTCCTGTTGGGGATAGTTAGTACATCAACTTCATGAGGTCGCAACTTTGGCATATGAACTTCGTTTGATGCATATGATACCTCGTGAGAAATATATATATGAGGTCTACAACTTACAACTATGAACCCCTACCTCATCCTATTAATTTTCCTGTTTTCCAAAAAAAATATCATTAAGGACCTAAAAATGCCTCTACAAGTTTAGGACCTAAAAAACTGCCAAAAATAGTAAAGTGTGCTACAACTAAGGAAACTTAAAGAGGTAGTGTTGGGGGTCCAAGTGATTAGGTGGATGGCCACCAATATCCACCTGGATCAAAACACCTCTTCCTCGAATGCCCTTATGCCGAATAGGTATGGATTTTCATTTCTAAAGATATTGATCCTCACATCACCTCTCCATTCACATGATCATATCTATTTACAAATTGGTATAAATGCTATGGTAGTTCCTTTCACTCCAAGCCAAAATTCAAAATGGTTTGGATGGCTATCATGAAATTTATACCATGGAAGATAGGCTCGGCTCAAAACAAAGTCATATTCAAGGAATTCATCCTTCTTCCTAAATATTTTGCAAAAAGGTCTCAATTTTCTCCCCACAAATTATTTTACCATACTTTCGCATGCCAACCAGATTCCAATTAGATGAATCAGAGAAGACATGGTGGCCCACTTCCATCAATTTGGACAATTCTAAAGAGAAACAAATCTAAAAATTTCCCATAAACTCATGCTTGCAACTTCAATAAGACTCAGAGGAGTTCTCTAAATGGTGGACAATGCAAGGTTCGTATGTTTTATTCTTCGATGGAGACTCAAAAGGAAACCCAAGGGAGGTAAGTGGTCGGCGGGGGTTTAGGGAGTTATAATTTTCCTTGTAAGAATAAATGAGGAAAACTCGCATGTAAATTCTGAATGAAAACTAACCACTTAGCAAAAGAATATGCTCTTCTTAGAGGCATTTTCATATGAAAACCTCTACAACCAAACTCATTAATCATGTTCGGAAATTCTTTGTTGTTAATAAACTACACGGTTAAAGGAATAAATGCAAAAGACATAGGATTGGAATCCACCATCAACCAAATTTGGGAGTATTTTATAACTTAGCATGCAAATTCAAGCGGTTTCATATTAAATAGAAACACGATCAAATGGTGGATCCATAGAAATTTGGCCCAAACATTTGGTTATTACTTTAACAAATGGCCTATCTAAGTTCTCTACATAGATAATTGAACTTGATATTAGCATACTCCTAGTTTCTCTTGTATTCTCCCCTATTACAATTATAATCATGAATTTGGGGGAGTTATGATCCACTCGTATCTCCCTTCGAAAATACAAAACAACCATTGAAGGTTTGTGATTCAAACTAAAAGTGGTCTTAGTAATGTTGGTATCAATAGAGAGCTCTAGGAAAGGATATGGACATGGCTTTGAGAATCTTAATAAACATCAAGAAAAATATTAACTCTCTGGAACAAAGGGTTTGTAGCATGAATAACCCAATTACAGTTGTGGTTCCTCAACATCATGAAATAATGACTTAGAAAGATGACTTCTTGAATAGATCCTCTACATCAATTGTGACCATCCTAACAGATCAATTGGATGCTCATGATTGTTTACCATGTTGTCCTCCTCATTGATGTTTTATCTATATTAAATTATACTTTTCGTTCTTATCATATCCATAAGTTTAGTATAAGGAAGAATTTTGGTTTTTGGACCATTGGAAAAACATAATTCCACCCATGCAGACCTTGTTTTCCTTCTCTCCATGTTATGTGTTATCTATTTTTTTTATGGTGTGCAGTTTATCCTCTATAGGAAATTTTTTGAGTTTGGACTCAAAATACAAAGGAATCTTGATATCTATGTATCTAACAATAGAGAGATTCTCCTATAACATCAAAATTGTGTAACACTTATATGAGCTTTGACTATATATATATATATATATATAATAATATATATATATAGAGAGAGGAGAGAAGAGAGAAGAAGAGAGAGAGAGATTTTATTTACATTTACATGAGTAAAATAATAGGTGTTGCATGTCATCTTAGTTCCTCTAGAAGAAGTTAGAAAAATATGTAATGAAGAGTTAAACTAAATATGACTAAGTAATTGGTGTTATTTGTTAAAGGATAACTAGAAAAATAAATAAAAAATAGTATGTACTCATAGAATTTCTAAAAGAGGATTGAAGAGTTTAACCTAAAAGTAAAAAGAGATTTAAATCTCTCACACAGACACAGAGATATATAATGCAACTAGTTAAATGTAAAATAAATTTATATCATATACTTGTTAATAATAAGCATATATAATATTATTATATTTATATTATATACATAATGTATATAATATTGTCAAAAATATTTTTCATAATATTACAAGTTTTAAGGGGAAAAAGCAATTGAAACAAATTTTTTTGTTAGCCATGGGTTTTTCTGTTTCTTTTTATTGACTTTCAATTATCAAAATTAAATCCCTACCATCTATCGAATAATTTTTTATGATTAAATTAAAATTCTTGAAGCCCTATTCCAAAATTGGCATTCCATTCAATATAATCAAGCTAGATCCATCTTAACTTTGGATCTATCAAGCTTCGAGAGGATAAAATATATAAAATGAAAACATATTTTTTGAAGCGAAAACTTGAGGGAACGTTTGCACATCTAGAGATTTGATCTCTCTCAGTGCTTGATAGATTCAGAGTTAATATGTATCCCAACTATATATATATATATCATTTTGTTTTATTTGACTTAGACAAAATGTTTACATAATAGAACATTAGAACATCTCTTTCGTATTGGGAGGAGCATCTCTCAACTCCAATAGTAGATTAAAACACTTACCTCATGATACATCTCACATTAACAAGATTTAAAAGAAAAATCATAAAAATTAACTAATTTATAACTTTATTCTATATTATTGTTCATTATTCATTATTAAAGTCATAACCCATATTCATATGACATTTTTATTAATGAATTAATTAAAATGGTAGAAAATGGATTAACCCTTTTTGAGATAAATCTCAACTTTTTGATCTATCATCACTAGTACTAAGAATATTCTACAATATCCCTTGGTGGTTAAATCCTTACTATCCACCTAATAATCATGAATAATTAAATTAAAACATTGAAATCCCTGTTTCAAAATAAACATAGCTTAATTATTACATTAATGCATACAATGTAGCAAAAAAAAAAATTCACATGTTTAAGAATTTCATATAGCAATAAACAATTGAAATAATTGTTTATGTTAGCCATTGATTTTTTTCTTACTTATTATATTTCAATGTATTTCCTTTTAATTTTGACATTTCTAACAATGTTAAAATTTTCATTTGCTACAAGAGAAACCTAGATCTCTCTTAATGAGGGCCCAAATATCTCAAGGTGCAAACCTACTTTTTGAGTGCAAAACTTGAGGAAAGGTTTGCACGTCTAGAGACTTGATCCTTTCGACACTTGATAAATATGGAGTTAAGATGGATGGATTAATTTTTACTTTTTCTAAGAGGAGGTCAACATTTTCATTAATATACAGAGTTGGTTTCAGGGCCACAACTTGTACATTGGTCTACATATTCAATGATTCAACTTCCTTCAAATGTCCACACTATAGCTAGCCTATTATTGTGGCTATTTTTTCCTACCATTCCCAAACGAAGCGTAATATATGCCTTACAAAAACAACATAATAGAAATATATATACATAGCATTTAAAATATTCTAACTGTGGGGATTTATTTGGCATTGGAAGACCATTCTAAGACAAGTGTTCCAAGCCCCGCTTAAGTACTTTTCTGCTTTATTTGCCTATTGGGTAACTTTGCTTTTTTTCTTGTTTGCTCTCAGTTGGTCCCACTTCATCCTTGATCAATTGAATCCTATTGTTTGAACTCTCTTTGATTTTAGACACTTTGTTTTCCATAGTTTTCAAATCAACCCAAATCTCAGTGTCAAACATCTCTACTTTACTCTGTAATAGTTCGAATTTGGTGTTCATTAGGAGTTGATAAGTCTCCCTCTCCTTATCTTCTATAAATCCTCTATGGTTCAAGTTTGTGAGCAACCCTTGGAGTGACTCCAACAACTTGGATAAGAGCTTACCCAAATATGTCTAGTCCACCTCACAAGATGAAGTCCTAGGCTTCATCATGGATGGGAGATGCCTTCCCACTCTACGAATATCAAAAGATGGCAGTCATCATTGGTCATAAAAAGAAATGTTTATCAATATAATGAGCTGGGTCGAGGAAGAGTAAATATGTACAAAATGAGTAGGTGCAAATTATTTTTATAATATATCACAAAAATAAAAATTTGTTTATTTAATATTTTACACGAATATTTATAATTAAAACCAATTCCACAATAAATAAATTTAACTAACAAACTTTAAAAATATTCAATTTCTACCTCTCCCATGAAATTTGACCATGTAACGTCGTGAAGACTAAACCCACACAAATATTTTATCGTTCCCTTATTGTAACCCATTCGTGAAAATATGATACTATTATTGAAGTGGAAACCAAACTTACACACGTCGGTCTTAAGACGAGGGTACCGGGTGAACAAGTTGTCGGCATTAATAAGCCCTAACGCATGTCATATAAAAGGAGAAAATCAGTGGCCTTGACGGGAGGGTGCGGGAAACTTACGAAGACAGATAGGATTCAAGTACACGAACTTCTTGTCGTGGCTCAGATCTTTTTGGTTAAAGACAGCTCATCTGTAAAAGTGAAAGGATTGCCTGCAATGGACGGGTTTTACGCTGCCATTGGAAAGCGAGCACGCAGGGAAAACGAGCTTCCAGAGAACAATGATGGAAACAAGAGGCTGAACTCTGGCACAGGTAAAGAGCGAACTTTGCCTGGCGCTAACAGTACTGTGTATCGCATATTATGTCCTGTTAATGTGGTAGGAAGTGTTATAGGAAAGGCGGGTAAAGTTATAAAATCTCTGAGGCAGCAGACGCGTTCGAACATCAAAGTTACGGATACTGTTCCAGGCGTTGATGAGCGCGTCATTGTAATCTTCAGCTCGCCGTCAACCAACCACAAGGAGCAAGATGGCGAGGATTGCAATGAGAATGAAGTTGAACCTGTGTGTCCTGCTCAGGATGCTCTTCTTAGAGTGCACTCTCTTATTGTCCAACAATCTTCTGGCACTGATAATGACGTCGACAGAGAGAGACAACACATTGCTCGGTTGCTGGCTGCTAATAGCCAGATTGGAGGTTTAATTGGAAAAGGTGGAAATAACATTCAAAAGTTGAGAAGCGAATCGGGGGCACAAATTCAGATACGCCTAAAAGATGAGTTGCCAGGCTGTGCTTTTACTTTTGGTGAAGTTATTGTCATATCTGGAGATGCAACCACTGTCAAGAAAGCACTGTATGCAGTTTCAGCTTTTCTGTATAAACACCCACCTAAAGAACAAATTCCTTGGAGTGATATTTTATCTGCAACGAACCCAAGCTCACTCGTTCCTTCTGGTGTGCCTGCATTATTTACTCCGCCAAATTATGTTCAGCAAGGAGATTCACTGTTTGCTCATCACAGTTCAGGTGATCCAAGAGTAAATGGTACTTATGGCTCCGGCCATTTACCAGCACTGGGAGGATATGGAAGTGAAGCTGCTCGAAGTTCATGGTCTCTTAGTTATAAACCTGCTCTTCCGATTGTTCCAAAATCTGGGAATTTTGCTATTGAGAAAAGTCCGGAGGAGTTTTGTATTCGAATAGTATGCCCAAATGATAAAATTGGAGGTGTGATTGGTAAGGGCGGCAATATCATCAAAAGCATGAGGAAAGACACAGGAGCAAGTATTAAGGTTGAAGACGCACAATCAGATTCAGATGAACGTGTAATTGTAGTTTCTTCAACAGAGTTGGCTATTGATGGGGTTTCACCTACGCTTGAGGCAGTCCTCCAATTGCAAGGAAAGACTAGTAGTGACAATGACAATGATGAAGGTAGCATTTGTACAAGGCTTCTGGTTCCGTCAAAGCACATTGGTTGCCTTCTTGGTAAAGGTGGCAACATCATCAGTGAGATGCGGAAGCACACTGGAGCAAATATTCGCATATTTCGCAAAGAGGAGCGACCCAAATGCGCCTCCCAAAATGAGGAGCTGGTTCAGGTTACTGGAGAGCCGAGTGTTGCTAGAGATGCACTCATCCAAATTACAAAAAGGTTGAGGGAAAACATTTTCAAAGAGAAGTTTCATGGTGCTACCAACACCCACACAGTGCCTCTTTTGTCTAGTCTATCTGTACCCACTGCGATCCCTCTTTCATCATCAAGTTATGGCACAAGGCAATATGATCTAGGATTGCCAAGGTAGATCAGGTGCTCTATTGTAATTTTTTTTTTTTTTTATTAATTCATTTTTTAAATACATATTATTTATAAATATTTACCGTATTAAGTGATTATCAAATTTCATTTTGCTTAATTGATTTCATTTAAATTCATTAGGTTAATGAAATAAATTGGAGAAATTTATGATGTATTTTTATGTTTATAATTAAAAAAATTAAATAATTTTTTTTTCATTATAAATTGTATAAATTATTTTATAAACTAATTTAGAAAAATTAGAGATTCAAAACATAATAATAAATTTCCATGGATGAAAAAATTATATAAGTGAATAGAAACAATTTCCCTTCCAATAATGTTATTGTATATACTTATTAGCTTTTATTGTGAATCTTAGTTATATTGTTCATATAGAAATGTTTATAATTCAATAAAAACTAATACAAATTAAAACAAAAACGTAATATACAAATACGACCTGAAGAAAATATTTAAGTTGTAAGCAGACATTATAGTAAAGATGATTAAATCATTCAATAAGAGGATTACAAGGATTGAGATGGCAAGTATTGGTTTGTGCCTTGAACATTCTACTCATGATCTATGTGATCATCACAAGTGTTGGTCCATGTCCATGCATTGATATATATTCTTGTGGCAAATGTTTGTCCATGTCCATGCATTGGTATGCATGCTTGTGGCAAGTGTTTGTCCATATCCATACATTAATCCACACGCTCCCAGAAGTGTTGCTCCATGTCTATGCATTGTTGGGGAAAAAGAAACATGGGAGCACTATATACTAACAAAGCTTCATGTTCCTTTATTGGGGCAGCAATTGAAAGAAGGAAAGTAATGATGTAAGGGGGTAGTTGAGGAACATTTTCAACACTACTCATAGGAGCATTGCAAAAGCATTCATAGAAGTTTTGTATGTGTTTTGTTACCTAAAAGAAGTGGAATCTCTTGATTGATAGAATGTTTTTCAAACCATTCGAGGATTAAATGATGAAGAAGAGAAGAAGAATGTTGCAAATTGGAAGAGTTTTGCATATTAGTGCCTATAATAGCAAGTGGATAAACACCCATTTGGAGTATGTTAAACTTGTTTCTCAAATTTCTCCATTTGACAGATTATAAACTCTTTTCTTAATTCATTATATAATATATATCTATATATATATATATATATATATTATATATTATATATTATATATATATTATATATATTATATTATAAGTTTGATTATTTGATTTTCGATTAATTATATATTCCAATATAATTTGACTATACATAGAATTTGAAATGTAATTCATATTAAATAAAATTTGAAAATACTTTTATTTTCACCACAAAATTTATATAAACATTATATATATGAATAATTGGAAAAAAAAAATCAAAGCATAAACTTTCTTTTGATGAAATAATTTCATAAGTTAGAGAAATTTCTTCGCTTTCAAAAATATTATTGTACATACTAATTGGCTTTTGATCTTGTAATTATGTTTTTTTCCAATCTTATTTATGTTTTTGATATAGAAATGTTTAAAAAGTACTCAATTTTAGATATAACCATATTTAATAGGAAATAGAATTAGCTATTTGATTATGCTTATTGCGCATCCCAACTTTCCAAACTTTCAAGTGCAGGTGTAGGTCATTTTTGTAGATTTCGTGGTTGAACAAAGGGCCATTATGAAGAAGATTTCTATAGAAACCAAGGCAAAAATTTTCTTAAGTATAGTGACGTTTGACTTCATAAGGAGTTCGGTTGTTAAGGTGAACAAAATTTTAGAGGCAGAGATTAAGGGAAAATGGGTTGCAAATTCATGTGCTCAACAAATTATCCCCAATGGATTGGGACAATGCCAATGGACGTTCAAAGTGTATTAATTGGACATTATGAGAAATAGCTCATGATTCAATAGGTGGAGAAGAAGAAGAAAATAAATTACAATAATCTAAACATGGATGAATTTTAAAAAAGATATGGAAAATGATGTGGAACATCCATCAAACCCTCTATGTGTCCTATAAATTTGACTTGTGATCTCTTCTCATCAATTGTAGTTTTACTAGAAATTCTCCTTATCTCCTTTTCTAATTCCAAATTTCCTTGCATTGTTTCAAATAGTATGTTCTTTCTACCTCTTCCAAAAAACATAACAATGGAACATGGTAAAGAAGTTGCAAAAAACTCTATTAACACATTAGCTATAGGTCTGGAATCAATAGGAATATTGTTTTATGACATATCAATGAAACTCAACTAGAGAAAAGACCTTTTTTTTTAAACAAGAACTTTTAACACATCTTTGACACACAACTTATATCTCAATTCCATATATATAATTTCTCTTTCCATTCCATTACCCATTTAGACACAATTTCCACATATGAATGCAATAGTTTATAAATATATTTTTATATACTCAACATTTACATCAATAACCCCTTTGCAATTGAAAATGGGTAATGACTCTAGCTTCTACATAATATATATGTTTAAAAGTATGGGTGCCAATGCACCAATCTATAGTAGTTAGACTAACTTATTTTTTCATGTATATATCATATTTCCTTTATTGTGCTACTCAACCTATTCATTTATGTTCTCATATATTAGTTGCCCTTAATGCTTCATTGTTTAGTTCTACTATTTTCCTTCATCAATGTAATAAACGGATCTTGGTATACATTTCTAGTTCAGTACACTATATAGTGCATATGGGATTTTATTAATAATTTCTATTAATGGTATCATGGGGATTTTTAGTCGGCCTTTCGACCATCATACATTCATATGTTACCTATATGACACTGGTGTTTGCAATTATGTATTGAATTTCGAATTCTCTAGAGTTTGTGTGCTTCCTTCATTGGTAATTTCGAGGGTAACAACATAGAAATTAATTATACAATTATGGAACTTTTAATCATGACCATACATCTATCATCATGAAAAATTAATGGTCATCATTCCTTATTCTCGGTTCTAGGGTAACCACCTTAGGGGTTTCCTTGGGCTTAGTTCATTGTAACATCCATGTTCGAAGAAAAACTATAATTCTTCTTATGTTTACGTTAGGGATTCTTGATGATGCCTTATCACACAAAACCACCATGGTGATTGTACTATTGTGTTTGGTTGCCCCAACTTCATAGTTTTCAGAGTTTGCCTCCCTCAAAGGTTCTCACAAAGGTAACTTATCTTTTTGCTCGCAAATTTGTTCTCCTTCTTTTGTTTCTTTCATTGATTTACCTTGTAAGTCCATATCTAACAGTGGTTTGGTTTCAATGATTAACAGGCCATGTCAATCATATGAAGAGAAATTCTTTGGGGTGGATTATGCTTAAACATTGTATCCCAATGGTCATGTCTCACCCAAGGTCATGGTAAACTTCTTACAAGTTTCTCTTTCCTTTTATTTAATGGTTATACAATTTAGAATTTTTGTTCTATTTCAACATAAAGGGTATTTTTAATAAATAGGTGGTTCTTCCCTCTACAATAGGGCTAGTATAAATGGTGAGGAAAGGGGCTATGCACTATTAAAGGTAATCTACATTATGTAGGAACCATGGCTTTTAACTCATGATTTCTTTTGTTTTTTTCATGAGTTTTAATATCGATAATTCCCATTCTTCTTGGGGTTTCTTCAATTGACTAATTTCATCTCAGTTCCATGTTGTTATAGGACGCTGAAGGCTAACTTAACGCAATGTGTAAGAGTCCATTCTTACTTTGTTTAGTTCCTTTTGGTGACTTATATTTTCCAATTTTCCTATGTTTTCAATTTTTCACATTCCTTCTCTTTCTAGGTCTACGCTTGTTGATGGACAAGCCTTTGTTTCTAAATTTAAAAGGTGATCTGAAGTATTCTCTGAATTGATACTATTTATCATAAAGGTCTAACAATTAATGTTTAACCCTTGATTCTCCTCTGTGTTATTAGGGGCTTGCGACTTGAGTTGGCCATGAAATTTGACTAAAATATGTTTAAAAGGAATGGATACTTTTTAATGATTGTTGTCTTTAATTCTTAAGTTGTCCCTTTCGACATACTGTAGCTATCCATGGAACGTAAAAACAACTTTGGATTATAATGTAGTCTTTTTACATGGTTGGTGGTGTTTTGTACAATTGTTAATTTTGTTTCAAGCATCTTTCTTGTTTTGGTTATATGTTGTTAATTAAAACATATTTTGATAAGGCATTAGTTACTAAACAAGTTATTAGCTTTGTATCTATATATACCAAATTTGGTTTCCCTATTTTTGGCAAGGAAACTTCTTTTCACCAGTATGGCTGAATAGCTCAATGGTTAATCAACTATCTATTTTTTACTCTCAATATAAAGGAAACACAAAACCTTACTAGTTTATGTCTACTTCCTCAAAATTTTCTATGAACAATCTTTTTTTTCTAGGTTTTCCCAATCTCTCGTGGTAGTATTGCACACCAGTCGAACCATTATTGATTGTAAAGAATTTTACTGATGTTTTCTCATGTAAATGAATTACAAAAAGGTAATTTATTGTTTTTCATTTTCTATTGTATTGATTTAGGGCTTCAACACATTATTCCTCTTTTGCTTGGTCCTATTCAAACCCTGCGAAAATGCAACTCTTGTTTTCCTTTAGTTTGGTTGTGTGGTAATAAGAAAATGTTGTTGTAAATTATTATTCTTATCTAAAAATACGGTTGTAGTTTCTCTTACCTCTAAAAATCATTATGTTGTTCTTGGTAATGACCCACATAATTACTGTGTTTATTTTTATTCGCACTCATGTAACATGATATCAAAATAAGGAAAAGTATCCTTTATTTTATTTTATAAAGGATATTTTCTATTGCATATCAGTAAAAAATAAATCATCTTTCTTTTCTTTTTTTATAATTTTTTTCTAAACAGCCAACAAGGAGAACCTGTTATGGGTTCTCCTAACCCTATTGTTGTAGCTTTTGGGATTTATGTTAAGGCAACTCCTAATGTAGTATCTAACCCAATGTCTTGTTAATATTTTGGGTTATTCTTATACAATAATCTACTGTATGATAATATTATTTTTTTAACCAATTTTACTAATACACAAAGAAGTTTTCTTTCATACATTCTACAACTCTTACATCTAACAACAAGATTTTCATTTTCTATTTTTCCTCAACAATTACTTCTATAATTAAAATTATCTTATGAGGTCTAGATCAATAATGGTTGTAGTTACTTTATCCTACCAAGAGAGTGATTAGTTCTTTTCCTCAAAACCACTCCTTATTTTGTATCTGATTCATGTTCAAACTTAGCCACTACATTAATAAGACATTTTTAGCCAAATAAATCTCTATAACATTATCCATACTCTCTGGAAATTGAGTTGCTACATTAATAGGACATTCCTATAGTCATCTGAACCTTTAGTCAATTTTTCCACTGACTACCCCTAAGCTCTTCTCTCCATGATAGGAAAATTTCTTTCAGGAAAGCATCTTCTTGCAAAGGGATTTTGTTCTTTCTCCCTCACACCTCTTGACCAACATCCTACTGACTTATCTTGGTTAGAAGTAGTGTTTATCTCTCACTGGTTCCATCTAAATCTTATTATTATCTCCCACAATATTTCAATCAAGAATCATTGTCTTTTTATCCCACAACATTCTCTTCTCCCTAGGAAAAATTGTGGCATTCTTCTCTAGCCACTTTTCCTTTCTATTCCTTGTAGTGTAACTACTACCTAATTGTCTCCTGTTAGTTTAAGTTATGTCTTACCCTATCAATCCTTAATACATTTCTAAAATTAATTTCTCACTTCATTTATTTCTTTTGAAAGTAGAAATAAAATAATATTTCATCACATGTCATTTTTATTTATTTACTCTCACTAATGTTTTCAACCATAATTTAAAAGTTATAATTAAATTTATCAGGGATATTACATATCCCCTCCCCTTAAAAGGGACACTATCATCGGTGTCTTAGATTCCATTCTTCTTTTGAATCTTATAGAGAAAGGATCCTCCATTTTATCCTTCATCTTCTCAGTGGTTTGTACATGCCCAAAAGTGTTGCACTTTGTTTTGAAGGATGATCAGTTTCTAGAGTAAAGCTCACTCCTTTTCAAATTCTACACTCCATTTACAACACGTTCTCATCCATGTTAACCAAGAACCACCAGTTGGATTCTATGTACCCAAAAAGGACCATCAACATCCATATTATCCCAACAAGGGTTAAGAGTCTACACATAGCCAGAGTTAGCAACATTAATATAAGTACATCAACAACAACAAATCATTTTTTTATTGATTACCCATGCAAAATGATGTGGACCCCACTACGTGGTTCCACTATAATTTTAGACCATGGAAATACCAATTCCATTTGCACTAATTACATAGTGGCAATAATATTTCAAAAAAAAATTATTGTTCTTACATTGGGTAGCTTTGTTATGCTTTTATCTTGATTTTAATTTTTGCATATGCATTAGTAATGCATGAGTAAAGTTTATGATAACCTCATTTTTCCCACCATTTTCAAGGTGGCTACATTGTTGCCTATTTTTTCCAATAGGACATAGGCAGGCCCATCTTGGGCTTCTTTACTATTCTTCTTCAGCGTAAAACCATGAGTTCACATTGCAATATTGTTTTTTTAATTTTATCCCTTTGTTGTTCAACATTGAAAGTTATTAATGAGGGTTATATGTAGTTTTTTCTATGTACAACTATATGGTTTCTTGCCTCCTGCACTCATATGCACATTGACACAACTGCAAAAAACTAGGCTTAGGGTTTTCTCTTCATATTTACAGATACAACACTAGGCCATAACCTTTTTTTTTTTCTCTAGGTTGGCCCAGGAACCCAATTTATGTTTACCTATGTATCCCTTGACATTAACCCAAATCAGTCTTTAGTTAACTTCCATCAATTAAACAACTCTCCTATTTATTTTTATTTTAGCGTAGCTCAACTCTTTTTTGTATGCATAAGAATATAAGTAAATTAGTTAGTGAAATTTCCATTGAGTAAACAATACCAATTTATAACCGTATACAAATCTGATGGCCATTCCATCCATCAGAGCTAAACGAATCAATGGTCATTCTTTTCATGGTTCATTGTTTTTTCTTTGAAGTTATCTGCTCACAATGCCACATACACATTGCATCATGCAACAATGAACCTATACACATATACACATATGCACGTATACCTATGACTCAACACTTTATGCATTATCACATAGAGTCCAGAGATTACTCTATATCTATTCATGTGAGCCCTATCATACCACCTCCTATGCTTTTCAATGATCGCATTATAAAAGTCCTACTTGGTAGGAATTCCTTTTTGGCCAATATATACTTCTTTCCATGCCATCTACAACATTCATCTTCCAATTCCGACGAACACTCCTGATAACCATATCAAACATAATGGAATTTTCACATATGTATATATTCTGTGTTATTATGTTTGTATCATAGATGTAGATGTAGAGAGAGAGAGATAGAGAGAGAGAGAGATAAAGAGGTATATGATTAGTTCTTCTGCTATCTTATCAATCTTAGAAAATGAACCTATTCGTGATAGCCATGGAAGTTGACTCATAGTTATAAGTTGCAACATTTACCATGTTCTTATTTGAGTTGTGTTTCTATTATATATTTCTCCATTAGTTACCTCCTCTACTTTTATTACACTCTATTCTACATAATGTAGGTTTTTTTTTTCACTCGTTCATATAATAAATTCTTCATTATAATCAATGCTACTGTTTAATGCACTCTCTAATTAAAAATATTGAAGTAGGGTATGGATGATTAGCTTTTAAGTATCATTCATAGTTCTCAAATGCCATCATTAATGAGTTTTTGTTGAGAATTATAGTTTTGGTGGGGCAATTTTATAAGAATCTATCAGCCATTAAATAGGAACAAATTTTGCAACAAAATTTTCAATGGTAACTAAATCATGTTGTTTAGGTTTATATGGTGCTGAATTGAATTTCAACTAATTTGTAGAAGGTGAAGCTAATAATGCTAATAGAATAATACGATTTTTACTTGTAAGCATAATACCATATCTCATATATGATGAAACACATCTAATGATGTAAACATGTATTCTAATATTGTTTAAAATATAAACATGGAAGTGCATATTCATGATACTAATAGTAATTTTATTGCCTACTTAATTTGTTTTTTCCTATATGAATGTTTCTCATCCTTCTAATCCACTTTTCTAATGTATTTTATGTAATGCATTGTCATTTGCACAAAAAAAATTGAATCAATAACAATGAAATCTTCAAACATAATGAAACATTTGTCTTTGGACCTCCATTTATAGCATTATCAAAAATCCAAAGACAACGAAATCTTTAATTCTATTTGATATACAATAATCATATATAGTAAGAACTAGTTATTAATTTAAAACTTAAAAGATTAAAAATGCATATCACCTATATTCGGTGCTAATTGTGTTTGATATACAATATCATATATAGCAAGAACTAGTTTAAAAATGTATCTCACCTATATTAGGTGTTAATGTCGATAGTTATATAAAATATTAATTTAACTAATAACTAATAAAAAATGAAAGTTAATTCAATTAATCAAAAATTAAAATTAAAACCAGCAAATAAAAAAGAGTGTAAACCTATAAAAATTTCACAATGGAAGAGATAAGAAAGTCAAGTTAACATCATCCATATTTATTGCGTTCTTGCCAAAGAAAATAGACTAATTAAGCAAATCTAAACCGTAACAAGCATGAATTTGCAAAACAACTATTAAATGAATTCTAAATATAAAAGTGTGTATTGAGATGACTTTAAATGTGAAAAATTATATTCAGATCTATGAAGATTGTAAAAATAAATGGTTAATTCGATACTCAAACGCATTCCACAATTCACATTAATTCATTCCATGTAATAACAAGCTCAAACGTTCTTCAACAATGAATAGGCCAATAAATACGCAGCATGACTCTATAAAGAAGAGACGATAGGCATGAAAACTATAACTAGCCTCATTGCATGAGACAAAACATTATTGGTATAAAGGTTGATTCAATGAGAAGAAATACCAAAATTGTTCCACCAACTTTTCCAAAGGTTTCCCTTCAAATGATGTTGTTGTCACTGAGCAGGAGGATTGATCATAACTTTCTCCTCTTCTTCAATTTTACTACTATGTTTTTTGCACGATAGTAAATTCCTCATTCTTAAAACTCCAACAACTTGATAGGGTTTCACGACTACAAATAAAAATAATGACAAAGCACTTGTATATCAAATTAATCACAAATTAATCATGTACAAATTTAGAATAAATGATAATTTTGGTACAATAATAAGATTATGATTTTCAAGTTTAAGTGA
>APFE030050033.1:0-10614 GCA_000404065.3 Pinus taeda | reverse complement strand
AACCAGTAAATAAAAAAGAGTGTAAACCTATAAAAATTTCACAATGGAAGAGATAAGAAAGTCAAGTTAACATCATCCATATTTATTACGTTCTTGCCAAAGAAAATAGACTAATTAAGCAAATCTAAGCTGTAACAAGCATGAATTTGCAAAACAACTATTAAATGAATTCTAAATATAAAAACGTGTATTGAGATGACTTTAAATATGAAAAATTATATTCAGATCCATGAAGATTGTAAAAATAAATGGTTAATTCGATATTCAAACACATTCCACAATTCACATTAATCCATTGCATGTAATAACAAGCTAAAACATTCTTCAACAATGAATGGGCCAATAAATAAGCAACATGACTCTATAAAGAAGAGACGATAGGCATGAAAACTATAACCAGCCTTGTTGCATGAGACAAAACATTATTGGTATAAAGGTTGATTCAATGAGAAGAAATACCAAAATTGTTCCACCAACTTTTCCAAAGGTTTCCCTTCAAATGATGTTGTTGTCACTGAGCAGGAGGATTGATCATAACTTTCTCCTCTTCTTCAATTTTACTACTATGTTTTTTGCACGATAGTAAATTCCTCATTCTTAAAACTCCAACAACTTGATAGGGTTTCACGACTACAAATAAAAATAATGACAAAGCACTTGTATATCAAATTAATCACAAATTAATCATGTACAAATTTAGAATAAATGATAATTTTGGTACAATAATAAGATTATGATTTTCAAGTTTAAGTGATCTTTCTTCAGGATAATTGTCTTAGGGTTTTACTTGTTTAGCTTATGATTGAAGCAATAATTTTTTTGCATGATTAATCTCTTATATATAAATGGTATAACATGTTTGCAGATAAGGAAGTATATAAAGATATATAATATAGAGAGAACAATAATGATCTAAATTAAGGAAAACCTTTGTAGATGGTTACAGATTAGAAATATGGTATAACCCTACCTTCTGTTCCACTATAGTCATAGTAGAGCTCAAATTGTTTAGCATTGTAGCCTAGAACTGGCACATGACCTTCCGAGGTGTATAGTTTCATAGCGGTGTGAATTATTTTATGCACAGTCTCATCTTCTCTTGACAAAAGTTTTAATGGACCAACACTACCCAATACATTTATTGTAACCAATAAATGATTAACTTTATTTGCTTTCACCTTTAACAATTAAAGGGTAATGAAAATTGTTAAAAAAAAAAAAAACCACCATAGTCAATGTTAAAATTAAATGAAGAAAAAAACAAAAGGGAAGATAAACCTCGTTCTTTTAGTGTAGAGAGACAAGAAAAACTTGAGATATTTTGCTAACAGCAAACAAATTGGGCTTGTAGATGAATTAACATCTGGTGCTCCAAAATTATTTTTGGGATTTGATTGCCATTCTTTGATTGCATTGAATGATCCCTCTTAGGGTTGAGCTGTTTAGGGTTAGGGTTAAATCCTTTCACCATATTTCCTTGTTTCTACTATGGATTTGATCCACCTAGGATAGGCTTCGTGATTCTATGTAAAAGTAAAGGAAAATCAAACCAACAACAATATTGTAAGCGCCAAAGGCATCCCTTGTGATTTATATTCTGATTCAATAACATCCTGCATGAGTCGATTAGTTATCCATCTAAGGACGAAGCTGCATCAAAGTATCGCAAACCATTCAAGGAAATAATTCTTGGCCCGCCTTATAGGACTGGAAAAAAAAAAAAAAACCAAAATCGAATCATAACATAACCTCGAATATAAGCACAACACAAAACAAAGAGAGAAGGAAGCAAAATTTTTGCACAAAAAATAGCATGGTAATGTGATGCTACTATGGGTTGAGAGGGGAAAAGGAAACTCACTTGTTCAATACAGGCCAATGGTTGACAAAGGTGCTTCACTGTCCAGGAGTTTAATTAGCAGGGAAAATGGACAATCGGTTTGGACCACCAAAAATTTTAATATCAAAATTATGTTCAGTGATCTCAACCTACAAACTCGAATGGAGATGGACAATTCATTTCCAAACATGGGCAAGAATGGCTTTTGAAAATTCAAATGGAGAAAGGAGAATTCATTACAAAACATGGTCGAGAATTATTTTTGCCTCCACCCACCCGAACACACTCCATTAACAAGTAGTCAGTAGATGGAGACTAACATCACATCGAATATGACATGAATCCCTAATCCTGCCATACAGACCCTGAGTGCCACAGCTGACAGAATTTTGAAATGATGTTTGTCGATGACCGAAGTCAGAAATTTTCCCAACCAACGTACATTCCCGTGCAATTCCTCTACCTGGGTAGACTACTTCATAATGAATTCCAAGGGACACATGTGGAATGTGAATAGTCACATATGGAATGTAATAAGTCACGAATAGAATATGAATAGTCATAGGAGTTGAAGAGTTATAAGGAAGTACAAAGTTCATTATTATTTGTTATAAATAGTTCCTCATAGCTCAAGCTAAGGGCTTGGTGACGTAGCAAAAGCCGCATCTAAGGGCTTGGATTCTTGGAGTCTTGACTTCGCTTCTCTTGTACTTGCATAGCAGATAGATCATTGATTGGAGAAGCATGTTGTGGCTTCATGTTCCACTACTGGATATAGTGTTTCATACATCTAACAATGTACTTGGGATCGTTCACTCTTAATCAGAAGCTCTATGAGTCGACACTTCTTCATACATGTATCTTATATATATATAGGACTATTCTTGTTATGTTTATGATATATGTCACTGTAATTAGATATTAAGTGAATGAACTAATTTTTTTCTTAGGTATTGTTGTTATTGAATGAGTGTTGTTATACTTCAATGATTACTGCTTATAATGTGGGGACTAATTTGCAAAAAATAAATAATTCTTTTTCTTCCTACTCAAGTCCCCTTTTAGGATAGTACTACTACTTTTCTAATTGGGGGCTCATTTTCCTTTTATCAATCATGGATGTTCCCTCTTGCACCTTACATTAGGTGTCTCACAAAGCTCACATACCTGCTGCCTTAAAGAGGTGTTGTGTTCTCTTGTGTGTAATGATAACCAAGGGATATCTTTGAAACCTTTCTAATGGTGGCTGGACCATATACTTGAATGGGACTCCTACACCAAACAACGTAAGGTCTATTAGGGACTTCATATTAGGGGGATCCCCTTACAATGTTGGTTCCATCTAGCACCATCAACATTTTTTGTGTGAGAAGGAGGGAAAAATGATAAGTTGAGCCTATGATGTCTATTTGAGTCTCTCACCTTTAATGGCTTCATCCTAGATCATAATCTGAGGTGTTTTTATGAAGGCTTAGATCTTTTAATACCTGCGGAATTTTTACATAACTTGTCACATTTTAAATTCAATGGCAAGGGTACAACAACCATCCTTGTTATGTAATTAAGTTTGTTCATTTTTTTTCAAGTGTTGCTTATTCTAAAGAAATCCTTGTACACTTGTTTACCCTTACATTGGATGGTCGTGTGAAGCAATGGCGCTAATCGCTACCTTCTACTCTTATTCCATCTTTTAAGTAGTTCGTTAATGAAATTCACTGCATTTTTGAGAAATATGAGTATCAAGATGTTATTGATGAAATTAATCAACTTAGAATGGAATGAAATGAATCTCTTAAACATTTTTGTTGATCATTTCCTTCATCTTTGCTATGAATTTCCTTATGAGGATGTGGACTGGTAGTTCTTAGATGAGAAATTTCATTTTTTGGTTTGGATGTCAACAAAATATTTTGTATTTGATCCATTATTTTGCTCCCTATAAAGAATAATTTCATCATCGTGAGGAAATATTGGATATGCCTTTTGTGCCATGCCCCCTCCTTTTGATGTTCCATGTTTTCAACCTGAACCAATCACTAAACCAAAAGATCAATGTGCTAATGAAGAATTAATTCTTCTTTCACATCTTCCCTAATAGTGAGTCCTTTGTTCTTTCCAATTCACCATCTTCACACCTTGATATTTCATCCGTCAATCTTTTACCCATTAATTAAACTAAACCCTTGAACAACCATGGCCCTAATGATTTCCTCTTCTATGAATTACATGGGAATGATTGGTCGAGTGACATGGATGAACCTTTGTTTTTGTAAGAATATTTAGATTTGTGGGAATTTCAATTGGAGTCTAATGTAATCATCGAGGATTTTCTTTCACTTATATCTCCTTTTGATCAAGAAGATGACATGCTTATCATTTAGGATTTTTGTGGTGATTTGAAAAATATATCTAATCAACCTCAATTTTTTGAATCTCATGATCTTAATAATGACTCTTGTTTTGATAAGCAGTTGATCATGTTTCCACGAAATTTAAACTTAAGTTAGGTGAGTAGGACACTTCATCCTAGGTTGATGGTAATGTGGTGTAGGAGCATCCAACACTCTTAATCAAATGAGGAATCCAAACCAGAGCAAGGAGGATGTGGACCATCGGAGCTAAATAGGGGACATTTCTCATGCATTCGACAATCTTAATCAAACAAGGAATCCAAAAAGGTGCAAGGAGGACTTGTACCATTGGAGTTAAATAGGGGACATTTCTATTAAAATAGAGCTAGTTTGATGGACTTAGTTAAATGTAATCTTCCATATGTATGCATATAGACAGATTAGTTGAGTGACTTGCGAGAGGAAATCATGGAAGGATTTGATTAGGTCCTTCTCGTGATTCGCTTCAAAGGTTTCCTTATATAGTATGAGCCTATGTGTTCAAGGGGGATATAGAGAGTGATAAATAGAACTTGTGTAAACTAGAGTGGTCAAAATGTAATCAAAGGGAGCTTGTTCCTAAGTATGAAATGCCTTAGATTTGTATTCATATCGTGTATAATATAAAAGCCTGTTCATTGTTGAATTTGTGTGTATGTGTGTTGTTTCATAAATAGTCCGAATATTCTGTGTTGCAGGTTTGATCAACCATCAATCATTGTAAGGATCGATGGCAATCCAATGATAATATGAGTGATGTGAGTGTTTTTAGAGTGTGGCAGATTCGTGTTAAGTGTAGAGATCCATCAATAAGTAGAAGATCAACAATGTAGGAAACAAAGAACGAGAACCATCGATTGTTTAGATCTAACAGTCATTGCATGGTGGAAAAGCATGGAAGATAATCAGCAAAGAGGTGGTTTCTCGAGATAAAGTGGTATTTTGGGTGAGGTAGAAGTGGTATGTGGTAATTCGGGGTGGTCACCTAAATCCATTAACCGTTCGACACATAGCAGTCAAGGAGAGAGGAAAACAACTTTTTGGACAGGTAACCACCGTGCAAGTGGTCCACCCAAAATCAATGTAAACCGTTGGATCAAAAGGAGGTGATCAAAGATGGAGATCAAGAAGAATAGTTAGTGATCAAGCTAAGAAACAACCGTTGGATCGAGCACCATATCAACGGTCAAGATTTAATCACAAATCGCATTACACATAGGTCAAGGGATGGTGGAGATGGCATAACAATATGCGATGAGGCAAACCCAACGATTTATGAACGCGGGTTAATTATTATTGAAGTCTGGCCTATGCTTCCGAAGCGAGGTTTTCCTTCATTCCCATGTATCCATGTATTACGATAGTTGAATGATCTCGGGTTTAAAGGCTTAAGGACTCAAATAAATGCTTCTGATAGGTTTGTGGGGCCATAACCCATAGGCCTAAGGATCAAAATATTGATATGAAAGGGATTTTGCCTTACCCCAAAATCTCTTTTTATCATTTGGTATCATAGCAGGGAAATGGAAGAAGATTTCTATCGAGAAGAAGGAAGAGTTTGCAAGAAGAAGGAGAAAAGGTACAATTGTTGAAGTATGGTTATTTTTTGGTCTTTACTGTCATGCAGATAGCGACAGTGAAAGGTGAGAATACTTGCAGAAAACCTAGAGCGAGGAGTGCTCAATTGGTTCTAGAGGAGAGAACCAGAAGGATGTCAAAAGACTAAAGCTTATAGGAGAAATATTGGTGAAGTATCATGTAGCAGAGAAGACTATTACTACAGAGGTTCTTTGAAGCTCACAAAAGACCATGAAGGTAGTTCCACTAAGAAGTGGGTAGAATTGTTAAGAATAAGGAGAAGCATATGACCAGGAGTTCATAAATTTTTGTGCCTCAGGAGTCTGATGAAGGAGCATCTGACACTCTTAATCAAATGAGGAATCTAGAGCGGAGCAAGGAGGATGTGGACCATTGGAGCTAAATAGGGGACATTTCTATTAAAATAGAGCTATTTTGATGGACTTAATTAAATGTAATCTGCCATATGTATGCATATAGAGAGATTAGTTAAGTGATTTGCGAGAGGAAATCATTGAAGGATTTGATTGGATCCTTCTTGTGATCCAATCCAAAGTTTTCCTTATATATTATGAGCTTGCGTGTTCAACGGGGATATAGAGAGTGAAAAATAGAATTTGTGTAAACCAGAGTGGTCAAAATGTAGTAGAAGGGAGCTTGTTCCTAAGGCTGAAATGCTTTAGATTTGTTTTCATATTGTGTATAATATAAAAGTGTGTTCAATGTTTAATTTTTGCGTATGTGTGTTGTTTAATAGATACTCCAATTATTTTGTGTTGTAGGTCTGATCGACCATCGATCATTGTAAGGATCGATGGCAGTCCAATGATAATATGAGTGACGTAAGTGTTTTCAGAGTGTGGTAGATCCATGTTAACTGCAGAGATCCGTCAATAAGCAGAAGGTCAACAGTGTTGGCAACAAATAACAAGAACCATTGATCTTTTAGATCTAACGGTCATCAGATGGTGGAAGAGCATGGAAGATAATCAGTGAAGAGGTGGTTTCTCGAGACAAAGTGGTATTTTGGATGAGGTAGAAGTGATAAGTGGTAATTCGGGGTGGTCAGCCAAATCCATTAACCGTTTGACACGTAGCAGCCGAGGATACAGGAAAACAACTTTTTGTTTGGGTAAACACCATGCATGTTGTCCACCCGAAATCAATGTCAACTGTCATATCAAAAGGAGGTGATCAATGGTGGAGATCAAGTAGACTAGTTGGTGATTAGGCTAAGTGACAACCGTTGGATCAAGTGCCAGATCAACGGTCAAGGGACGACGAAGATGGAATAGCGATACGTGATGAGGTATGATCGAAGAAAGGAAGGGGAAACACTGTGGAGATGTCTTTGATGTGCGAACCCAATGATTTATGAATGTTGGTTCATTCTTATTGAAGTTTAGCCTATGCTTCTGAAGCGAGGTTTTCCTTCATTCTCGTGTATCCATGTATTCCGATAGTTGAATGGTCTCGGGTTTAAAGGCTTAAGGCCTCAAATAAACACTTCTGATAGGTTTGTGGGGTCATAACCCACAAGCCTCAAGATCAAAAGATTGATACGAAATGGATTTTTCCTTACCCCAAAATCTCCTTTCGTCATTATGTCAGGTTCTTGTCACCATGACAGTATTTGTGATTCTTGTAATTTCATGATTCTTTTGCAAAAATTTTCTGTTAATGTCATCATGTGGGATGTCGACTCTCACCTAAGGGATGCTCATTGTCTTCACCTAAAAGTTTTCAATGCTCAGGGAATAAAGTTTAATTTGACTATTGAACTTCCATCGTTGCATCCCACCTCAAGAAAATCTTCAACATTAGTTGAAATTTCAACCTAAAAGTGCCCAGGAAATTTTCACGTACATAATATGTAAACCAATCAAAATCATTTAAACTTAAAAAGGGGTACATCTACATATTTTGGAAGGAAAAACAAAAAAACAAAAAATCCTTTTTGTAATTGTATTTTTGGCTTATCGCCTTATAAGTTTACTCAAATTTCAAGTGTAAACACTCATTGGATGTGGAATTTACTTACGCATCCAATTTGTATCTACACTTGAAGTTTGAGTAAACTTTAATTCCACATCCAATGAGTATATATACTTGAAATTTGAGTAAAATTATAAGGATATAAGCTAAAAATACAATGAAAAAAAAAGTAATTTTCTTCTTTTCCCTTCAAAATTCATAACTATTATTTTATTAATTTCCGATTATTTTATTATTTTTGTGTAGGATGCAACTTTTAAGCTAAGGTTTCTCCTAATGTCTATGGTGTGGAAGCATAGAAGGGTCTTAATGGATATTTTACATCCTCCATCAAATAATATCACTCGCATGACAACATGGATTGTGGTCATCTTGTTAATGTTGCTTATGACATGAATCTGCCTTTGTTTAATTTTTACTATAATAGTTTCCCTAAAAGTTGTTTCCATGATCCTATTGGATACTCTTTGGAAGAATATTATTAGTATGGACCCATGCTTATAACATTTACTTGCATGCGCTCCATCGTGTCCAATACGGCCATAGGCCTGGTGATTATTGTTGTTTTCGAGTCTTTCATTAGGTAAAGCAGTTGAGTGTGATGCATCATTGTGATTGAACAACCTATTTCTATGTGTCGGTGTGAATGTTTACATTGTTTATCATTTGCGCTACACTACATATTATTTGGACTATATATAATCACATCTTTCAACCCAAGGGTCGAGAGCAACTTCTATGGCTAGATTGAAAATTCCATTTCACATGGTCGGACCTTGTACTGTTTACTTTAGGGTACATTTATTTAAATGCATTACATTCCTATTTTTCTCTTGCATCTTCCCTTTTTTCTCTTTTGGTTTTATTGGATCTTGAATAAAGTTGGTTTTTAGCTTCAATATGATGTGGATAATCTTTTGTGAAAGAAAAGATTTTGTAACACAAAACGCTTGGCTTATCCATCACCCTCTTCCTTGATTTGGTTTACATATTTCATGTCAATGATTTTCCCTTGGAAAATATAATCCTTCAACCTTGAATCCATACACAAACCATGACGCGCGTATCTTTTTAAAATTCTCATTCCTACACTCAATCATGTTTATGAATAGTGTGTTTTCTTTCCTATCTATATGAGTAGGGTAAGACAAGGAGAAAACTTGTAGCAATCAAATCATTAGAGGTATAAAACTTGTCTCCCAAGGAGAAACCTCTTCTTCTCTCAATAATTTAGGATCTCTATTCCACCTGTTGAAGAATAATAAGTGCCTATGCATAGTCACATTGAAAAGAAATGAAAATAAAAGGTTGAAAGAAGAGAAAGGCTTCATGCATAGGGAGGTGAAGCAAGCGACTTCATTGGGGTATTGTCTAGGCTTGCTAGTAGTGAAGCAACATTTATGTTCCTGAATAGACTCTATCATGGTAAGACAAGGAGAAAACTTGTAGCGATCAAATCATTAGAGGTATAAAACTTGTCTCCTAAGGAACAACCTCTTCTTCTCTCAACAATTCAAGATCTCTATTCTGCCCGTTGAAAAATAAAAAGTGCCTATGCATATTCACATTGAAAAGAAATAAAAATAAAAGGTTGAAAGAAGAGAAAGGCTTCTTGTATAAGAAGGTGAAGCAAGCAACTTCGCTGGGGTATTGTCCAGGCTTGCTAGTAGTGAAGCAACATTTATGTTCCTGAATAGACTCTATCAAGGTACTGTTCAGGCCTATTGGAATGGGAGCAATGCTAGAGTAACTCGTTGATTGAATCAATACTTCCTGGAGAATTTAGAATTTGCACTTAAATAAAACCATTTTAGGGAAGCTAGAGTTCTCCTAGTGCTTTGCCAAGTGTTTTTTTTGCGATAACAATCCTCCAATTTTTTTTCCTTAGTCAATTTCATAACCTACAAGAATCATTGTTTCAATCCCTCTAGTGTTTTCGTGTTGTTTGATTTGTTATTTCTATGTTTTATCCTAGTGCTGCATCCTATTAAAGTCAATATTTCCTAAGTGTCCTCACCTAACCCTTAAAAGTTCTTCGGTTATATATTCCATGTTTAGGTGAATGAATGCCTTACCTTGACTTAGAACCTAGCCTTTATGCCATCCACACACTAATAAAAGCACATAAAAGAATAAAAAGTCAAACAAAAACAAGAAAAATGTTCTTTAAGGAAAAAGTGCACTTCAAGTCTGTGAGACATGCACTTGAATTGAGCGCACTCCTTCAGGATGAAGAAGTGTCCCCTCCTTGAGTGTACTCCTACATATTGAGCAAGTGCACCCTACTTGAGCACACTACTTCATGCTAAATATATGCACTCTTCCTGGTTGCATTCACTTTCCACTTTATTGAATGTGGGCTCACTTCTAGAAAATAGAAGCCCATTTAACTTCCCTTAAATAATCCTTTCACTTGTGAACAAGTGGGGATCATGCATGAAACATTTTTGCATGTAAAATATTTCAGATTAACCCAATTTAATCATTGATTTTCATAATCATTATCATTTGGGTTGGGCGCGTAGTTGTGGATCGAGATTCACTGTCGATCCTGCTTTTCTTGCTGGTGTTTTTTTTTTTTTGGTTCATTGGCGTTTATGTTCAATCTTGATTCTCCAAGTGTTATTTTGTTTTCGTGTGCAGATACTTTGCACATTCCTCAACCTTTCACATTCTACGATGATTGCAATAGGGTCCATATAAGCTTGCATATCTGTCTTCTTTTCATTCTTATCATGAAATATTTTTGTCAAACATTAGCTTGAGCAATCCTCAAGCAGAATGCACTTTTGAAACTCAAAGCCCAATCAG
>APFE030050028.1:47531-64123 GCA_000404065.3 Pinus taeda | reverse complement strand
TATCTTTTAAAATTCATATTCATCATTGAGCTACTTGGATTGGTTTACTAGTTCGCAAATCTAGAATTTCTGGAAGTCCCTTGTAGCAAAAAGTAGTAATTTTCTGTTTTTTTTAGAACATGTTAAAGAGCTTAAATTGAGTTTATTCCACTTTTATTATGTCATAAATAATTAAATTTAAGAAAAAAATTCCCCATCACATTTTCACTTGATTAGGTTAGGAATTTGATAGGTTAAATAACTCACTAGTTCTTGAATTTCTAGTTTTTAGAGTAGTAATTTTTTGCTATTTTTTAGCATGTGTTAATAGGGATAGTTTGGAGTGATTCCAGTTGGAATAGAGACCTAAGACATCATAATTAATAATATTTTTTTCTATCCCATTTTAATTTGATTTACTTGGGAATTTAGCAATATTTTCACTCCTGTAGCATTACAGGCCTCCTGTAGCAATCATTTGTAGCATACCGATAGCATCACTTTCCTTCATCAGTTTTGATACCCACTGCAACTTTGAGTAAGTATATATTAGTAATGACCCATAGGATCTAAATCCATGATTTGGGAGGACCAAATACCACTTAGGATTTGTCTTTTTACCCCTGCAACACATCTCAACAATTTGGGTTAATGGACATATTTGTGAATTGGATAACACAATAATTATTTCCTTGATTTCCACATGAAGTATATAATGAACTTTGTCAATGGATCTAACATACTTTGAATGCAGTGATTGATTAAATTCTATTTCCTTCATGCATGTTATATTAGTTTACTTTCTTTATTCTTAAGTTAAGACTAGGTTCCCTTTTTAATGCAGCTTTCACATCCTGCAATTAGGCTAGTGGTTGATTTCTATTTCTACAATTAGAATTAGTGTTCACATTTGACAAAGTAGAATTTCCATTTATATAATTAGTTTAGGTTATATTTTATGATATTCATTCCATTACATCAGATCAAAGAAAGAAGAACACAATGTATGTTGCACATATAGTGTTGACACCTCTTAAGTTTATACAAACCGTGGGTTGATAATTTAAGTTGGTAGCCTTTGGAGTTGCAACATACTTGTTGCAATATTGAGGCTCATCATCCTTCATTAAATATTTGGTCAAGATTGTCAAAATCCATCATTCTAACCATAAAAACCCAGATAAGTTGCTCTTCCACCATGGTCTTATATGTATTTTTGTTAATATCATTTGTCTAAATCCAACCAACAGTTGTAATGTTTTCTCTTGTGAAATGGTTTTCAAGAAACCTTATAGTGGGGTCCATGTGACATTGCACCAGAAAGCCCACTTAACCCTCCCTCTCTACTTTCGACCCCACCTAATTTTGATGCCGATGAGGTGGATATTTCTTAATATTTTTCCCTTGAACTATAGTTTGATTATTTCAGAAATTATAATGATGAAAGCCTTAATCCTCCATTGGTTCATGTTAGTAGAAGCAGGTTCAAAGGAACTATGTTTCATGATATTGAATTAAAACTAAAGGCTAAGAAATAGGTTGAATTTTTAAATAAGCTAGATATTGACCCTCATACAAAACCTACATTCCAAGAAACAAATAGTCACTTTAAGGATAATTTTGAGTCTAATATCAAGGTTAAGTAAAGAGAAAGGAAAATTTATAGGTTAAGGTTAAATAGGCTAATGAAATCTATAGTTCAAGAGATATTTGTTGATCTTGAAACTAATATAGAGCCTCTTCCTAAAAAGACCAAGACTGACACTCAAGAAGGCCTAATTTTTTCGAATAATGAAAATAATTCACCCAAAATGGACAGTGATTCTGAGAATGTTTCTTTTGAAGCCTTGATAGATCTTGTCTAGGATAAGTAGTTCGTTTTCATGGTAGCATGACTAAGTCATCTAATTAATTAGATTATGGGATAAAACAAAAGAATTGGGGCTTCTTTCCAAGCTAAAGAAATACACCAAGAACAACATTCTACTAGCCCAGATAACAAATCACTAGTTTTTGACATGCACATTGAAGTCAAGTCATCTTATGTGAAAGCCATAATTTCCCTGAATAATGATGATCCAAAAGATGCTAAATAAAGGTTTTTAATTGTTGTTTATGTCCCAAAGTTTGGAGATGTTAAGGTATGCTACTATTTTTATTTTATATGCTAAATTTAAAAGGGTGTTACAAATTCAAAGATTTTGTAACAACCTTCTTTCTTGATTATATCAAATTGTATTATCTTTTTCTTAATTTGTCACATGTCTTTGAGTCGGTTGAAATCGCTCTTGATTGTTCTAGAATGGATGTTTTTGGATAACCTCCAACTATTTTCAATATTGGAAAAATGATTCATGTTAGTTATCATGTTGATTTCCTTTTATCTATTTAGATATGGCCAACATGGCAAACAAAAAATTTGTATTATTTTGCAAACAAACAGTTGTGGTTTATAATTTATTTTTAGATATAGACAATAAAAGTACTTTGATATAAACCTCCTATTTTGTAATGAAAATGGGTGATACCCATAATATTGTAGGGGAGACTCTAGAGAAGATCTTTTAAAAATTTATATCTATTTGTGGATATTTTTGAACTACACTAAGTATAAAGGCTTGGTTTTATCCAGTTAATTACTTCTTGTGTTTTAAATCGTTCTATAGTCATTAGTATTCATTATCTCAAGTTTTCTATGTGATTTGATTCCTCATGATACAACAAACAACAATTAATGTTTGTATGGTTTTATTATACAAACAATTATCAATTCATTACATTTCTTTTGATATTATTTGAATTTGTACTTGTTTTATTTGATGAACATAGACTCCAATGACTTGTGTCCTAAGGTTAATTATTAATATGGGCATATATCTAACTTAGCTTGTTGTGGTTTTATCTCAATAATTTAGAACTCAGATTATGCCACTTTCATTACATTAATTGAATTGATTTGCTGTAGTAATTTAGGTTTGATTATTTTCTTATTGGTTTGATTCATAAACAAGTAATTGAATGTTTGTTTATTCTAAGAAATTGTTACAATTAGCCTGTACATCTTGGCCGAGTAATTGAAATAGGTTGCATCAGTCAGTTTATTTTGAATTGATTCTTAATGTTAATCATTGGAATAGATATAATTGGATCTACATATGTTCAAAGTACAAGAGGTTTTCCTTGTAGGAACTATCTATGTTTTATTTTACATTAAGGATTATCTTTTCTTTGTTTTAATTTTCATTTATAATTTCATATAAAAAATAAAATTAGGAATTCAATTTTCATTCTTTCTACATAGAATAATATTTTCATTATTTCATACCAATTACATTTTTGTTATGGTTTTTATTTCTTGTATCATAACTATTTGTAAATTTTTTGATATTGTTAACTATTATCTAATTTATGTATATCATTTTCTTTAAATGATAATCCTCTTGTATATTTAGCAATTTAGTTTGTCATATTATCAATTATTAACTTGTAGATTGTCCTTAGTTTATTAACTTTTTATTTTTAGGATAATAACATTAGTTTAGATACATATATATAGTTAGCATAGTTTATATTAACTTTCCTCTGGCTTCTTCTTCCCGAGAGGAGGAATTTGAAGGCTAATGGAGCCTCTAAACCTATTGAGGATGACCACACCAAAAAACTAGGGCCATTAAAGAGCTCATGTTTGGGTCATTTATCCCTTGTTAACTAGGGTGCACAAAACCCTCGTCAACAAAATGATGCTAGAAGAAGGGCCCATTGAAACGTAAATGGAAAAAGGTAGTCATAAATGACAAAACATTAGGTCACCTATTGTCACCAAGAGTCACACATACCCTCCTACTATTGAGACTTCAACTAGCTCTCAGACACAACCTGAATAGACCAATAATGTGTCTACTACTTCAACTCGAACACATACACAAGATAAAATCAATGAAGTTATTCAACGATATCATGAACTTCTCTCTAAAACTCAAGAAATATTTGAACGAGCTTCTTCTATATGAATAATATTATCTCAACACTTAGTCACTCCTCTTGAAATTCAATTACATGGATCCATAGTATTGGATCAAAAGGATGGTATCCCTCATACTACTTTCACTTTAAACAATAGGTTGCACAATATAATCACCGGTATAATCATTGATTTTAACCTATCTACATCTGAGATACCTATTGGTGAGTCCATCCAAGTGACTTTACTTATAGGTTTTGATTCTTCTGCTTCTCCACCTAGTTCACCCTCTTCCTTACTTCTATTGAGGAAGGTTATTTTGAGTCATCAGAATATGGAGGATCTGTAAGGATGGAAAATAATCAAGGTAATCTTGGAAATAATAGATGAGCCCCGATATTGCAACAAGAAAATTGCAACTCCCAAGGCTACCAACTTAAATTTTCAACCTGAGGTTCATACAATTTTAAGAGGTGTTGACACTATATGTGCAACAGACACCATCCTCTTCCTCTTCTGACTCCCTTTGATGCAAGTGAAAGAGAACGATGAAACAAATTCAAGTGAGAAAGGATCTAGGTAATCCGTCAATCCTAAGTTGCAAAAGGTAAATAAAAATAAGAAAACATATTCTAGTATTGTTGGAAACTAAATCTATTTTATTTGTGAAAATTAAAGCACAATGACAACCAAGTAAATCTAATCTATCTTGCTAGAAAATAAATGGAATTAAAGGAAATATATTATATTTTGTAGGAAAATAAAGTCCTATATTACACTTCCAAGAAGTAAATGACACTTTGTTTAAAGTAAATTGTGGAAATGAAATCTATACTAATTGCATAAATCAACATTCAAGAAGCAAGTATTATAAGAGCTAAATGGTGACCTAAACGAGCCTCAAATCAACCAAAGTGGTTTTAGAGAATTCATATGTTATAATATACTTCAATGATGAATTTGGAGTCAATTTGGGCAAGGAATATCTCGAAAACAAATTGTTATAGGATGCTACAAGATTGTTATAGGATCGATATTTCTCGAGTTAACTTACCGAATGTGAAAGAAAATAAAATGAACATGGGATACAGAATTTTTTTAATAAGAAGGATGGGATAGGAATCAAATCCAACTGTAATCACTAAAAAATACTCTTGTTAACATCTGCTAAAAAAACAGAAAATTACTACTCTAAAAATTGGAAATTCAAGAATTAATGAGCTAGTTAACCTTTCAAATGCCTAACCTGATCAAGTGAATATGATATGGGGAATTTTTTTTATTAAGTGGAATTATTGTAGGACTAAATAAAAGTGGAATTAACTCAAAATAGCCTTGTTAACATGCACTAAAAGTAGCATAAAGTTGCTACTAGAAACCAAAAAATTCGTAGCAATGAACTAGTAAGTTGATGTAAGTGCTCAAATGCCTAGGCCATTCAAGTGAAAATGTTGTGGGGTAATTTTTTTTTATTAATTTCAATGTTTTTAAGCTCCAATAAAAGTGGAATAAAATTTAAAGAATCTCATTGACATGTGCTCAAAATTAGCAGAAAAAATACTACTATTTTGCTACAAGATGCTTCCAAAAATTCCAAAATTGTGAACTAGTAAACCAATCCAAGTAGATCAATCATGGATATGAATTTGAAAGGTTTTTATAAATAATAATCATGATTTTTAATTCTTAAATAACCTAAAAAACTACTCACTTCAATCATTTAACCGATATAACCTACAACAAATGAAACATGAATACTAAATGAAAAAATAGGAAAAACAAGAATAGAACATGCAAGTCAAAACATTCAAAGAAGATAAAGAAATTTACAACAAGGCTCTAAGGCTCTTGGGATGGAGAATCCCAAGTATACTCAAAGTACTATGAAGGAAACCAAGATTTAGAAGCTAAAAATGGCATCAAACTTCATTATTAGAGTCAATCCAAGTACATCCCTGCTAGAAATGAATGCAATGTTGCTAAATAACAAGTTTTCTCCTTAAGAAGACTAAGAAATACATGCACCTAGAGGAAAATTCGAATTGGTACTTATACAAATAGATGAGATATCATCCTCCTTGAAAGGAGGTTGTTTTCCCCTCCAAAATCTCTCAAAAAGTGGATCTGGTTCCTAACATTAGGAATCTTCGTTAAATGACAGGGAGCACATTCCTAGATTTTCTCAATCACTGGAGCTCCAGAATTTGTTCAATAATTTCACCATATCCTATTCATTTATTATCCAATCTTGGTCCAACCTGTAGTAGGGAGAAAGTGCCTACATTATCTGAGCCTCCTAAAATTTATCTTTCCAATATTCTCACAATATTCTATAGAAATAAATAATATTAGGCACATAATATGAAATTATCTGTAAACCTTCCTAATGGACATATTAAAGCTAAAAGTGATGTAATCCAATGTAAAAATGGAAGTTTAATGTGCTAAAGGATGGTCAGATGGGCCTTAAATTGTAGCTAATTTGGAGCCCCTTCATACCCCCTATTAAAAGTGTTGTTCATCCTCTAAGAAACTTAGTGACCTAATTTTGTCTCATTCATGGCCTTGGTGGCCACCGTGATCTGTCCTGTAGCTATCCAACACTTTCTTGTAGCAATTTTTTGTCTTCCTACATCAGCTTTCTTCCTTCCTATAACAGGGAAAATTCTTATTTTATTTTATTTTTCATGGCTCGCCTGGTGCTTGGATTCTTTTGAAAGGCTTGGCGTTGCTTTCTTTTGGCCAAGAGGGAGGTTATTTCTTCAATTTGCTTCTTATTCTCCTTTTACCTTTTGTTTTAATTTTTTCAGGCACTTTTTCTTCTGTTATAACCTCTTCTTTTTCTTTTCCACCTTCTTCTTCTTCTGCTTCCACTGATTAAGGGAAGAAAATTTACATGTCGAACTCAGAACAATATCATTCTCCTACTAGCATGTTTATCTTACAAGAAAAATATAGACCTTCAATTTATTTTCATTTTGAAGAGCTTGCTACAAGATTCTTTTATGGAAAAAATATGAACAATTCCACATGTTTTTTGTGCATAAGAGGTGAGGAGAATTGGTTACTTACCCTTCTCTTAGAGGCTCCTTCGTGGATCTAGGGTTATGGTGACAAATTTGATCAAATTTAGGCTTTTTGCAACCCTTTTGACTTTCTTGTATCACCTTGAAATGATCCTATAAAAGTTTGTTCTGATCTTGTAGTAGTATGTTATAATCGTGTAGTAGCACTTTCCAGGTCCTGTAGCCCCTGTACAATGGTCTATGAAATCCATAGCTTGGGTAGTTTGTCCTCCAACACTAGTGGTAGGCCTCCTTAGCTTAAAATGCAATTTTTTTATGTGCCACATGAGGCTCTAGATCGCTTAAGTTATTGGTGGTTTGGAGGGAGAGAAAACAAATTGCATGCCAATCTCAAGACAAGTTCATATTCCTATTATAATGCTCATCTTCATATGAGAAAAACTTCACACTTCAATTTATTTTGTTTTCGGGGTTCTTTTATAGGATATGAAATGAAGGATTTCTGCAAGAATTCACAAACCTTTTAGTTTGAAAGAGGTGAGGAGGATCAAGTACTTACACCTTCCATGCAGAATAATTGAAATTATGGTCAGTAATGCTCAAGTTGGGCTACTTTGCATCTCTCAAGATAATCTTGTAGCATTGTTAGCAATCATGTAGCAGCAGTCTGCAGTCCTATAACAACCACTATTCATCCCTATAGCCCCTTTGTAGTAGATTAGGGAACCCTTGATGGTGGTCGGATCGTCTCTCAATTATTGCAATGGGCCTCTCTTACCATTTTGGGAAATAAATCTTGTTACAAATGAAGCTTTGGCTCATCCCTTATTTGTTTTTTGGTTTGGTGGTGGGCTCAACTCATTGTATGAGTTTCCCCCCAACTACCACCTTCGTAAATTCTCAAAAAACTTGGACCACCCCTTGTAATTATCATCCTCCTTTTCTTGCCATTTTCCACGTTGTGTGAGTGGGGGAGTTAGTTGCACTTAACTGTTCGAGGGTGGATGAGACTAATAACCACCTTCAACCTACAAAACATTCTCTCTTGTGCATTGACAAAAAAATTTAACCAGAATATGCTCAAGGGGAGATGTGAATTATAATGCATACATGTGCCAACCTGATGGTCTTTGGTTTCCTTGATGTCTACATGTTGTTGATTCTACCATTTGATGCTTGCATGAGGTTTCTAGAATATAGATGAGATTGCATGATTCCCATCTCAGGTTCAATTTGTCGTCTTCATTGATCCATTATTTGTATGAAAGAATTATTTTTAATTATCATTTTTATTTTAATTTCTTTGACTTTCGTGATCAGAAAACATGTTCCTCCATTGATGAGATGTTGCTACGTTTGAGACTAATGATCCTATAGTAGCTTGTAAGGGATTTTGTAGCTACTCAGGACTAGTACCAAAGCTTCTTGAACTTCATAATCACTCAAAGATCTTGGCCTGATGCTTCAGATGTGATCCTATAGTAGCCTACAGGGTACCCCGTTGGTGCACAAAACTTCTTCCTACAAGGTATCAAAAAGATGGTGTCAAAGAAATGGGGTAGCATCTCCTACAAGTTGACCTCATAGTTGTTATAGGACTATTTAGAACCATAATGTTGATCTAAAGATGATCTGAGGTTGTCATTGATGTCAACCCAAGAAGCACCAGGGGCTACCCTGATATTGCAAGGGAATTTTGACTTGAAAACTTACTCTATTTTGAGTCAAGGACCTTCTAGATGGATTCTACTCGTCGAGATGTTTCTATTGATATATGGCACACCAAGTAATTCTTCATGATTTGAGAGATATTCATGTTTGAAGTTAGTAACCCCAGTTAGTGGGCTAAAACTCTATGGGGTTGTGGCATGGCACTTATAATTGGTTTTGGTCATTGAATAGTCAATAATTAATAATTTTTTAAGCCCCTTAAATCCCTCCAACATTCTCTATAGAATCCCCTCTCAACTCTATAAAAATAAATCTCATATATCCTCCAAATGTAGTGATCATGGAATTTTCGCTATAACTTCATTTCTGTGAAGTCTTAGATTCTGAAATGAAAACCCATTTGATTGGCAATCCTGATTAACGTCATGAACAAATTTAAAATCTTGGTTCACTATATTTTCGAAGATATGATCTGTGGAAGTTAGGATTTTTGCATGCTCCCGAATTTCATCCCAAAGAAGTGACACTGGGAAAATCGTCATAACTCTCTCTCTCTGAGAAGAAGATTGGAATTCTGTAAAAAGTGGTGGATAGTTCATGCAATTTATTTTTCTGTGTATCAATTTCAAAGCTGAAGGAGGAAATAGTGAGAGATTGGGCATAATTTTGTCTTGAAGAGTCCAAATCGGGTCAGACCTGTGGCATTGGAAAGAAGACTTAGAGGGATATTATAGGACTGAAGATCACATATTGGGGATCTGAGATCATAGAGATACATCATATAAAATATCGTGCTCCTAAAAGGCAAGAAAAACTAGATCAAATGTTGTCAAGGGGTGCAAAGGACCAGACTTTCTAGGGCAGCAAAGAGCATGGTGCAACAAAATGATGCAGTAGAGGTAAGCTACAGGTAAGTATCTTCTGTATATGCATGTTCATTTCTTAATTGCATTAGGTACTTTGTATTCTAATTTGTTGTTTTTGTTTAGCACTGACATATGCTGTGCAGGATGAGGTAAGTTTTTCTATTATCAAGTCATGGTTATTTCCTTGAAGACTTTTTGCAAGTATTATATATTCATCAAGAGAAGACTCAATGCATAATTTAATGTTCTGAAGAGTGAGAAAGGGTAGCATGACAAGAGCAACAACCAAGGTGCAAAACAACAACAAGAAGTTCACCATATGAAGTCTTCAATTGGGAAACACTACATACAATCATTGTAAAAGTATCATTATACAGAGTCATTGTAAAAGCATCATTGTAAAAGTTGTACTAGTGTTTATCTGCCAAGAGTTGAAGAGGCAGTGTTAGGAGGTCTAAGATCATCATTAGGTGGTTGTGTCATAGTTGGGGTTATGATCTAGTGTGTTTTCTTCTTCTACATCATTCTATATATTATTTTCCTTGGTACGGGAGTCCATTCTTCTTTTATTCTTCTATAGGGTGGTAGGGCGATGCTAGGATGGTGCATGAAGTCACCAATAGGTTCGAGCCTGTGAAAAATTCAGGGTGGTAGGGTGGTGCTAGGGTGAGTTATAGCTCATTGGGCATTGGGGCATCTATTTAGTTTACTACTAAAGAATCTCGGGCATTGGAGCGTCCATCCAGTGGGAGCTGGAGAAGAATGCTTTTCTAGAATTCTAGGAAGTTGTTGCTTTCATTTCAGTTGGGGCTGAAGATTAAAGAATTTATTAGAAAAGAGTTCGGTGGTTTTTGACCCAGAGGGGGTTTTCCACCTAAAATCTTTGTGCCTCATATGTTCTTTTATTTACTGTTATTACTGCATAAACGTTAATAATAATTGAAGATTTACTAATGCTCTGAAAAGATTTAAAAGTGCTAATTTCTAAGGAATATTGATTCACCTCCCCCTCTCAGTATTTTCCAACAAATGGTATTAGAGCTTGGTTCCCTCAATAACAGATTAACCGTTGGAAGTCAGTTTTCAGAGAATAGAGATGTGAAAGTCAAAGAAGCGGGTTACAAGGATTTCAAAGGAAGGTATAGGTACAACAAAATCTCAAGAAAGTGAGTATTGTGTACCAACCCCTGATTTTGATGTAGATAATTACTGGATATGGGAATCCAAGATGGAAGTATCTTTGCAGGCACATGGAGTATGGGAATCAATTGTTTCTGGAGACACATTTACTAACGAAGCTAAAAGGTACAATTCAAAGGCCATGAATGTAATTTTGAATGTTTTGCCAAATTTTGTGAAGATAAAAGTTGGTTAATGTTCAATAGCTAAAGCTCTTTGGGAAAAGCTTCATAATCTATATTCAACAAAGAAATCAGGTCAAGATGTTATTGAAAACTCGGATCCTTCTGAGTATGATGAAGAAGGGTTGACCATAGAAGAATTTTCTAAGGAGGAAATCAAGCTTATAAAAGAGCTCAAGGCTGAGAAGATCCATTCCAATACTCTTAAAGAACAAGTTCAAGGTCTCAAAATTGAAGTTGAAGAACACAAATGTATTGAAGAGTCACTTCAAAAGAAGTTGGAAGAAATCAATAATACAACGACACGAGACCTTAAGAGAGAAGTCCAACAGAAGCAACAATAACTCGACACGGAATTTGCAGAGATTAGCAGGATCACACAATAGATGTAAGAAGTAGAAATTGAAAGGAAGGAATCTGATCAAAGATACATATCCGTCATTGACCAAAAGAAAAAGGAATTAGAAACATCTTCAATAGAAATAAGCAGGCTCGTGATTGAAAATGAGAAGTAGAAGGTACAAATACAGGTTCTCAACAGAGAAGTAGAGAAGACCACTCTTCTCAAGCTACAGATTGACGAGGTAGAAGAAAGAAGGAAGATCTTGAAAAGATGGTTTCAAGAAGATCTTGCTCAAAAGCAAGAAGAACTTGATGCAACTCATGATGAGATCAACAATCTCAAGGGATCAAAAAAATAATACTTACAAGATAATACAGATGAAGAAGTGAAAATGAAGGCAATTAAATATGGTAAAGCTCCAGTTGATGAAGGTACAAGCTCCACAGCTTCGCAGGATGATTCTAAGAAGGAAGTTGATCAAAGTGAAAATCCAAAGAAGAACGTTTCAACTCCAAAGAACAAGACTAAAGCAATCAAGAACAAAGGACCACAAGAAACTACAACACTACCTCCAAAGAAGAATGAAAAATCTTCCAGGGATGTTCGTTTATTTAATGGTTATTTATTTTTATGTGCTAACTATGAACATATGGCTAGGGATTGTGAAGTTTTTGAAAGGTACAATCATTATCTATAAAACCCTAGAAGCAAGTTTGCCAGATCACAAGACAAGTTCCACGATGATTTTATCATAAGTGAATACGTGCTAGATGGGCCAAATATTGAATGTTTCAAATGCCATAACTATGGCCATAGTGCTTGTGGTTGCATATATCAGATGGAATTGCCTATGGACAACATTGAATGCTTTAATTGTCATAACTATGGGCACATGGCTCGAGATTGCAGGAATAAGAAGGTCTAGAAAAGGAAATAGGTACAAGAAGACAAACCAGATAACAAGGTTTCAACAGTTCTGCTTTCAGGATTTGTAAAAGCAAAAGGTTATGAGGAATAAGAAGTTGCTTCAAATAATGACTCAAGTCAAGATGGCCCATTAGGTGACTCACTATTTTGAACAATCTAGCTTGTTGACTCCTTAATGTTTGTGCAAGAGGAGTCTATGCAGTAGTATACAGCACAAGTCTATAGTTGACAGGAAGGTAGTTTGAACAAGATGGTAGTTTCATTAAAGGTTCAGGGGGAGAAAAATAGTTGAAGGATTATAGGTTACCAGGAACAAGACAAGATTAGTCTGCAAAGAATATGCACAAGTGGAAGGAATTTATTTTGACGAAACATTTGCAACAGTTGCCAGAATGGAATCCATCTGGATGTTTCTCGCCTATGAATGTTCAAGAAAAATAAAAGTCTACCAAATAGATGTTAAGTCAGCATTTATGAATGGAGAATTAGAAGAAGAAGTTTACATCGAACAACCTGAAGGTTTTCTACTATAAAAAAAAGAAGACTATGTTTGCAGGTTAAAGAAGGCTTTGTATGGTCTCAAGAAGGCTCCCAGAGCATGGTATGCTCATCTTGACGGATATCTATGTCAACAAGGGTTCAAGAAAGGTACTGCTGATAGCAATCTTTATGTACGAAAAGATAAAGATAATTTTAAAATTGTTGAGGTATATGTGGATGATATAATATTTGGTAGCAATGATGATCGACTAAGTAAGAACTTTGCTACAAAGATGCAAAGTGAGTTCGAGATGTATTTACTTGGTGAGTTGACATACTTCTTAGGGATTCAAATATCTCAGCAAGAGCAAGGAATATTTATATGTCAAGCCAAGTACATCAAGGAAATGCTCAAGAAATTCAAAATGGAAGATTGCAAACAGGTCCTTACTCTGATGGTAACAACTTGCAAATTGAGCATGGATGACACATCTAAGGATGTGGGTCAAAGGTTGTATACATCTATGATTGGTAGTCTTCTATATGTAACAGCCTCCCAACCAGATGTTATGAAAGCAGTTGGATAATTATCAAGATTCCAAGCAGCACCAAAAGAATCACATATTATTTTCATCAAAATAATTCTTCGATATCAAAGGGCACAATAGAATATGGCTTGTGGTATCCCAAGGGAAATAATATCACTATTCAAGCCTTTACAGATGCAGATTGGGTAGGAAGTGTTGATGATCGTAAGAGTACTAGTGGAGCAACATTCTATCTAGGTGGTTGTCTCGTATCATGGTTGAGAAAAAAGCAAATCTCAATCTCATTATCCACAGCAGAAGTAGAATATATCACTGTAGCAACTTGTTGTACTCACGTTCTCTGGATGAACAAATACTTTTAAGATATTTAGGTCAAGTTTGATGAGCCTATTCCCATATTTTGTGATAATGTCAGTGCCATCAGTATCTCCAAGAATCATGTGATGCATTCCAACACGAAGCACATTTCGATTAAATATCATTTCGTTAGAGAGCAGGTCGTCGAAAACAATATAAAGCTTGAATATGTTGGTACAAAAGAAAAAATCCTTGATATCTTCACTAAACCTTTACCTCATGAAGCATTTGAATATCTTCACCAGAAGCTTGGGATTCTCCCAAGTTCTCATTAGATATTCATTATTCAGAAAATAAAGGGGGAGTGGAAGTGTGTACAGGTCCATAGGATGGTTGTGTGTTAGGGGGAGAGAAGGTAGTAGGAAGAGGTTCCCTGATCGTAAGGGGAGTACTTGTGTTTCCATCAATGCCAAAGGGGGAGATTGTTGATCTAAATATGATTTGAGGTTGTCATTGATGTCAACCCAAGAAGCACCAAGGGATAACCTGATCTTGAAAGGGAATTTTGACTTGACAAATTACTTTATTTTGAGTCGAGGATCTTCTACATGTATTCTACTCGTCGATATGTTTCTGTTGATATATGGCACGCCAAGTAATTCTTCACGGTTTGAGAGATATTCATGTTTGAAGTTAGTAATCCTAGTTAGTGGGCTAAAACCCTATGGGGTTGTGGCATGGCACTCATAATTGGTTTTTGTCATTGAATAGTCAATAATTAATAATTTTTTAAGCTCCTAAAATCCCTCCAACATTCTCTATAGAATCCCCTCTCAACTATATAAAAATAAATCTCATATATCCTCCAAATGTAGTGATCATGGAATTTTCGCTATAACTTCATTTTTGCGAAGTCTTAGATTCTGAAATGAAAACCCATTTGATATGCAATCCTGATGAAAGTTGTGACCATATTTCAGATCTTAGTGCACTATATTTTTGGAGATATGATCTACGGAAGTTAGGGTTTTTGCAATCTCCCAAATTTCATCTCAAAGAAGTGACATTGGGAAAATCATCATAACTCTCTCTCTCTGAAAAGAGGATTGGAATTATGTAAAAAGTGTTGGATAGTGCACCCATTGTGTTATTTTTATATCAATGTCAGATCCGAAGGAGGAAAACAGTGACACGTGGCATGTTGTACAAGTTCGCTCTACTGAACTAGTCCATAATTAGGTCATTGTGAGAGACTGGGCATAAATTTTCCTTGAAGTGTCCAAATCGGGTCAGACCTGTGGCATTGGAAAGAAGACTTAGAGGGATAGAATAGGACTGAAGATCACATATTGGGGATCTTAAATCACAAAGATACATCAGATTAAATATCGTGCTCCTGGAAGGCTAGAAAAACTAGATCAAGTGTTGTCAAGGGGTGCAAAGGACCAGACTTTCTAGGGCATCAAAAAGCAAGGTGCAGCAAAATGATGCAACAGAGGTAAGCTACAAGTAAGTATCTTCTATATATGCATGTTCATTTCTTAATTTCATTAGGTAATTTGTATTGTAATTTGTTGTTTTTGTTTAGCACTGACATATGCTCTGCAGGATGAGGTAAGTTTTGCTATTATTATGTCATGGTATTTCCTTGAATACTTCTTGCTGGTATTATATATTCATCAAGAGAAGACTCAATGCATAGTCTAATGTTTTTAAGAGTGAGAAAGAGTAGCATGACAAGAGCAACAATCAAGGTGCTGAACAATAGCAAGAAGTTCACCATATGAAGTCTTCAAGTGGGAAGCACTGCATACAATCATTATAAAAGTATCAATGTATAGAGTCATTGTAAAAGAATCATTATAAAAGTTGTACAAGTGTCTATCTGCCAAGAGTTGAAGAGGTAGTGTTGCGAGTTCTAGGATCATCATTAGGTGGTTGTGTCATAGTTTGGGTTATGGTCTAGTGTGTCTTCTTCTTCTACATCATTATATATCATTGTAAAGTGGACCATTTTCCTTGGTACATGAGTCCATTCTTATTTTATTCTTCTATGGGGTGGTGGGGTGGTGCTAGGGTGAGTTATAGCTCATTGGGTGTTGGGGCATCCGTTTAGTTAACTACTAAATAATATCGGGCATTGGAGCATCCATCCAATGGGAGATGGAGAAGAACGTTTTTCAAGAATTCTAGGAAGTTGTTCATTTTAGTTGGGGCTGAAGATTAAAGAATTTATTAGAAAATCGTTCGGTGGTTTTTGACCAGGGGGGTTTTCCACCTAAAATCTTTGTGCCTCCTTGGTTCTTTTATTTAATGTTATTACTGCATAAACATTAATAATAATTGAAGATTAACTAATGCTCTGAAAAGATTTAAAAGTGATAATTGCTAAGGAATACTGATTCACCCCCAGTATTTTCCAAACAATATATATATATATATATATATATATATATATATATATATCTTGGATTCTCTTCAATCGGATCCCACTCTTTACTATTGCAATGTATCCATGTCATATCCAAATCATGCTCATACAACTCTCTAAGGAGCTTCTTTAACCTACTCATAGCTATTCATGCTAGCAACATCATACTCAACCTCTGTTGTGTCACGGACCTCTCGTCATGTCATATCTCATACTAAGGTAGCATTCATATGTGTTCATCTCATCAATAATCAACTTCAACATATCCATAATAATCAATATATCATCGAAGGAATATCTAAAACCAAGAATAGATCATATCTGTTGAAAATGCAACAAGATGATGGAGCTTAGTGAAAAGAAGTCGCCTTCACTAAGTGTGCCCGCAGGCTATTTTTGGCGCAAAGCCTATTTTTAGACATATGGATCATGGTCTATGAGTTGCAGGATGCTATTTGTGGATGATTGGTCAAGTTGGTAAAAATAGATGGACCTCTATTTTTAGACATATGGGCGGAGTCTAGTTTTAGACTCCAGGCTAAAAATAGAACAGTCGAATATTATTAGCTCTTAATAATATTTGGACTATAAACATTATCTTATTCTCTTGGAGCACTTCAGTTCGAGCTACGGATGTGGCACATGCAGCTGCCGGAAGGAAATACGTGTTTCCTATGGGTTACTTGAGCTATTGCATGAAGG
>APFE030050028.1:29708-41957 GCA_000404065.3 Pinus taeda | reverse complement strand
GGTGGAAAAATACCATGGGAGGATGCCACTTACAATACCATGGGTAAAATCCATGGGTGGATGAATACCATGGGTGGATTCCATTTTCTATTCGAATCATTCCGCCCTCCTTAAGAAGCAGTGGTCCCCATTGCGTGAAGTTGCCTCTTGAAAAACCTTTGTTGCATATGAAAATCCAATGAAGAGAATGGCTTTGTGTGGTTAACCCATAACTATGATGAATGAAGATCTAACGATAGAGATACCCTGCAATGCTTGTGACCAACTATGATATTGATAGTGTGTGGTTTAGAAAATGGACTTCGATGAAGTGTGGGTTTGTGGATGAACCATAAACATGAAAAATGAAGTTCTGAGGATAGAGATACCATTGAATACTTGTGACCAATTGTGATACTAACAGTGTGTGGCATGGCCAATGGACTTTGATGAAGTGTGGGTTTGTGGATGATCCATAACCATGAAAAACGAAAATATGAGGATAGAGATATCCTATAATTCTTGTGAACAACTGTGATATCAACAATGTGCGACCTAGAAAATGGACTTCGATGACAAGGATTTTGCGTGGTTGACCCATAACCGTGATGTTGAATATTTATAAAGTAGCATGTGCCTACACATCTAGGGGTGGGAGGGAACATCTCCCAAGATCCCAAGCCAAACTGATCCATATCTTTGGAGGAGGCCCCCAATATCTAAAAAAATGAAATGGATCTTGGGGTGAGGCTTCCAAGATCTGAAAATTTGAAATGCCAGGAGAAAAATGGAGAACACCTAGTAAACAAAACCACAATTTTTTTTTTTATTAAAACAAAGAATGATTGTAAGAGCTACATTTTGGTGGGAAATATGTCCTTTTACAAAATGAGACTTGTTACTTATAACCATTTTTTGTTACAATATCATAGGTAAATTCCATGGGTGGGTAAACACCATGGGTGAATGAATACCATGGGTGGATGTCACTTACAATACCATGGGTGAATTCCATGAGTAGATAAATACCATGGGAGCATGAATACCAAGGGTGGATGACACTTACAATACCAGGGGAAAATGCCATGGGTGGATGCCACTTATAATATCATGGGTAAATTCCATGGGTGGATAAATACCATGGGTGGATGAATACCATGGTTGGAAGCCATTTACAATAACATGGGTAAATTCCATGGTTGGATGAATACTATGGGTGGATGAATACCATGGGTGGATGCCATTTTCCATTTGGATCATTCCTCCTTCCTTAAGAAAAAATGGTCCCCATTGAGTGAAGTTCCACTAAAGAGAAGGGTTTTGTGTGGTTAACCCATAAAAGTGATGAACGAAGATCCAAGGATAGAGATACCCTGTAATGCTTGTGACCAACTATGATACTGACAGTGTGCGGCTACAAAATGGACTTCAATGAAGTGTGGGTTTGTGGATGACCCATAACCATGAAAACAAAGATCTGAGGATAAAGATACCCTGTAATGCTTGTGACCAACTGTGACACCAATAGTGTACGACCTAGAAAATGGACTTTGATGAAGTGTGGGTTTGTGGATGACCCATAACCATGAAAACAAAGATCTGAGGATAGAGATACCCTGTAATGCTTGTGACCAACTGTGATACTGGTGGGAGGGAACGTCTGCAAAGAACCCAAGTCAGATGTTGATGAATGTCAAGCACGTGCCTACTAAAGTGGGGTGGGAGGACACGTCTCCAAAGGGAACCCACTCCAAATGTTTCTCCATATTTAAAATGGGCATAACTCATGATATTTATTATAACCTATTTTTGGAAATAGAATGATCATTTTGCATCTTCTAATGTGATTGAAATCCCTATTTTGACATTTTGGAAACTCATATTCAAGTTTCAATTGTCCCCCTATCACAAAAGTTTTGAAAAAATAGCTTATTTTAAATCAACGATATCTCCCTCATCTGAACTCCGATTGAGCCGTTTTTTTTTTGAATTTGGGTATTTTTTCGTAAGGAATCCAAACCTAAAATTTGTTTTTGTGTATTTTTCACCAAAAGTTTCAGATATGATCTGCAAACTCCTTGCCCAAAAAACTATTCCCATTGTGAAGGTCGTAACACGTGCATGAAAGTAGGTTGAAGATTATTGCAAAACTGTCAAACTGGAATATTCAAACCCTCATTCCCATTGAAATGTAACCTGAATATGATATCACTAGTTTGGATTTGGGAGGAGGCCCCTAATATAGAAAAAATTGAAATGGATCATGTGGGGAGGCCCCCAAGATCTGCAAATTTGAAATTCCAAGAGAAAAGTGGAGAACATCGAGTAAACAAAACCACAAAAAATATTTTTTATTAAAACATAGAATAATTGTAACATGTGCATTGTGGTAGACAATCTGTCCTTTTACAAAATGTGACTTGTTACTTATAACATTTTTTGGCTACAATACCACAGGTAAATTCCATGGGTGGGTAAATACCATGGGTGAATGAATACCATGGGCGGATGTTACTTAAAATACCATGGGTAAATTCCATGAGTGGATATATATCATGGGAGGATGAATATCAAGGGTGGATGCCACTTACAATACCATGGGTGGATGTCACTTACAATATCATGGGTAAATTCCATGGGTGGATAAATACCATGGGTGGATGAATACCATGGGTAAATTCCATGGGTGGATGAATACCATGGGTGGATGCCATTTTCCATTCAGATCAACATGTCAATATGTATATCATGGTCACCTGCAAACATTCAAACTTCCATGCTTTCAAATATTTCAAATATCCGATACTTATTGTGGAACTAACATACTCCAGGTGAAAATATTGATTCAGAGTTCAGACAACTTCAAAAATATTCATATGATGGTCAACATTAGTCAAACCTATGGTCTCTCTCATCAAGTTAGCATGGTGCCTTTAGCTACCTAGGCCTTAGCATGTGTGCATCCAAGGATGAGTATTATGGAGAAAAAAACCCTAATTTTGTATAGGCTTCATATCTGAAACCTTTCTTGTAGTGTTCAAATACCTGTGCACCTTCTCATAGGAAGCTTGTAGTGCTTGTCACATTTTCATCAAGTGTCCCTTTACCTCTTTCCGGGTCTAGATTTTATTTCCTGCATCTCAAATGATCCTCAAGAGGGATCTAGTTACCACATCTCATCAAGGAGGTTAGATACATCCATATACTCAAATATACATGCAGGAAGTATAAGCAATGATCAAAACAATAACCATAATAATCAGATCCATAAGTTTAAACAAGAGTAAAGACATAAAGAAACATCATATGTCAAGGACTACTTATTTTTAATTAGAGTTGACATTCTCCCTCTTGAACCAGGCTTCAAGAGTCATTACTATCCATAGTCCACATAACAATGTTGCCTCAAATCAACTTTATCAACATCTCGGTCATCAGGGATTCATCAAATCCATCTCAAGTTCTTGAGCATCTTCACGTATACCATGCTAGAGTTTCATACATCAAATCTCAATTATTTTCCATAAACAAGGGTTTATCTAAAGCCCTAACCATCAAATCCTTATGCACTAATTACTTAGGGTTTCATTCATACCCTAGGATTATTTTAGGTATCCACCATCCTCTTCCATCAAAAGTGTCTCCATGGGGGTGATCTCCATGGATTTTCTTTAGGCCAGCTATGATTCCATGTTAATTTTTCATAGGGCTATATTGTTCTTTGCTTTGATAATTGCATTTATGCATTAACACATTAAGTTCACCCCATAGCATCATAACATTATACATATTTACATCATTGTTCATTAACATATGAAACTATGTAGAAAGAATAATAACATCATCATCAATGCAATGGAACATAAAGTAACAATAGAAGAAAAGCATGCACACATAGAGACACCAGGATTGATCAGAGACCAGGAAAAAACCCACTATGGGGAAAACCCTTGCAGAGAAATGTAGAAAAGAGTTGTTGAAGAATCTACCTCCTCCACATGTGGACCAAAAACCACTATTGTTTATCTTATTGCAGATTCACGGTGTCATTTATATTCACATTTTGAGATAGATTAATAAACTCAACAAACTCCCTCTGATAAACTGGTGTTTTGACCAACTCTATGAGGGGCGCTTGAATTCTGATTTTCTCTAATTCCTTAGTGAGACTAAACACATAAACCTATTTAGTAATTCTTTCATTTTCATCTTCACTTCTCTTCATTACTGAAACCTCTTGTGAAATGGAAACAAGTTTTTCTAAAGGAATTTTATCACTTTTGTCTTGAGAAGACTCACCTTGAAGCATTTGAGTCTTGCTATGTGTATTCTGATGCTGCTTTCCTTTATTCAATTGCTTTGCAGGTTGTGGTTCTTGTGGAGTTTCCTTATGTAAGGGAGCTGGAACTTGCTGCTCACCTTCATCTTCTTGACTTCTAGACCTTTTCCTTGATCTCAAGTCATATTTCTTATGTAATTCTGCCTGCATAAAATCATAAAACTACTTCCAATACTCATCAATTTCATTCTCATTATAGATAGCATCGATTTCATCATATTCATACTCTTCTCCCTCAACACCTAGTTCATCTTCGTCTATTGCATACAATGTGGAAATATGATCATCATGGTCCCTGGAATGCTTTGATACTTCATCAGGATCTGCCTCTAAATACAGTGGTGCTTGAATCTGATCTTGATCTTTTCTTTCCTTCTGCAAGATTTGCAGAGGTTGTCTTCTATATTGAGGATTAAAATTTATGTTTTGTTGTGCTTGCCTACGATAATTCTTACTCTCCAACTCTAATTTAATCAATTTATTTGACAAATTTTTAATTACATTACTCATATCCTCTAATGTTTGACTTTGAGAGGATTCCACTTTAGCCTTTCCCTTATCTCAGATAGGCTGTGTATCTGGTGCTTTACCTACAGGCACCAGATTTGCTTCTATCTCTAAGGCATCAGTTTGGATCTAATCAAGGGTTGCAAATTTCCTCTCCCTCAATGTGAATCCAAAATTTGACTCAAAAGCCCCTGCAAAAGTTATTTTTGCACCAGCAAGAGGGGGATTAATCTCCATTGGAAGACTATTCTACAATTTATTAAACCTTTTGATGAATTCAACAACACTTTCATCAAATTTCTTCTTAATTGCATTAAACTTTGTAAGTGAATACCCATGGTGTCTTTTCTCTCCCCATCTCTGGGTAAACAGGCACTCCATCTCTTCCCATGTTGTAATAGAGTTATTAGGAAGACCTTTAAACCATTTTCTTGCTTCTCCATCCAAGGATTGCACAAAAATTCTTAGAATAACATCCAAATGTTCAACATTTATATTCTCTACAAAATTACAAAATATTGCTATATGATTCTCTATTGTTTGTTCATCCCCCCTGTGAAACGAGGAAGAATCTTCAAGCACTCTTGAGGCATTTGATTCAATTGTTGTGGAAATTGAATAGGTGCATACCTATTCATCAAGAATGTAGATGCTGCCATGTTTGCTCCTGAACTTACTGAACCTTGATTACTAGCAGATGTGGAACCTGACTGAGGGGTAAATAGAGTATGAGAAGGTCGCGATGTAGTTATAGGTTCAGGCTGAATAATTATAGAGATATTGAAAAAGAAACGAACTCTAGAGATTTTTCTTAACAGTTGGGTTCTTGAAATGAATTGGATGTAAAAGGTGACTCTTAGTCAATAAATGATGAATGTTTGGACGAAAATGAGTTGAACTACTGCTAGGTGTAGACAGTGTAGGACTTGGTGTAAGTGGATTTTTTGGCCTTCCAACCCTCTTGGAAACTAGCCTCTCAAGGTCTGAAATGGCTTGAACTTTCTTCTATGAGGTATCTAACCTTGTATGGGGCCTCTTTGGAGCCAGAGTTATTATTTTTGTTCAATACAGCAAAATATTTCCTCCTCCCTGAACAACCAGAGGAAAATATTAAAAACCTGAGGAAAAGTGTTCTTGTCTTCTCTCCCCAGCAACGGCGCCAATTAATGTTGTCCCTTAAGAAACCAATTTCTTGGTTGTGTAGAAATTGTGCTTAAGATATTGATGTTTATTGTTTATGTCACTTAGTTGTCACTTAATTTTATGTTGTATTCTCGAATGAAGGACCTGAAAGACCTGGTTTTTAACCCTCAATACTTATGTGACATGAAAGTCTCAAAATGCCATTTGATTGTTGAATATGACTGTTGAATGAAGAATTCTAAGAGAAGTCAGAGACAATATTTTGTTTTACACGGAATCTACTATCTGTGACACTTAGATAAGTTAAAGACAATATGTTGTTTTACACAGAAACTACTATATGTAACTTAAAAGAATTGTGGAGGTAGGAACTTCAATTATAGGAGCACTCTTTTAAGGAATTTTAACTTCATTTACATAAGCAAATAAAGACTTGATGCTTCATTACCATACTTAAAAGAAGAAGACATATGATGACACATAACAGAGAAGTCACAAAATCATACCCAACAATGTGTGGAAAACTTCTGATTCTTTCATTAATCAACAGTTTTATCAAGAATACAGTGGCCTAGCCTCTAGGTTCTTCAAAATTCGAACCCCTTCTCTGTAAATTTTCCTCTTTTTATACATTATGAGACAGTTGGTAATCACCAAAACTGTCAAACTGCTTAACTATCTCCTAACTGTCTAAAGTAAAAATCGCTACAGAATATTATATTAGAGGGTAAAAGACACCTCATTCTCAAGAAAACAAAATAACAAGAAGTAACAAAAATTAGAAAACTGATGATGGTTGCTCGTTGTTCGAATCTGTGGCTTGGCTACTGATGAAGTTTCTTTGTAGATGTTCTGATAATAATTAAACTATTTTAACACAACACTCTACATTTTAACAAAACTCTGTGCATGGACTTAGGCCCACGTATGCATCAGAAATGTTATGATTGGCTAAAACGCAAGGAAACCCAACCAATCACCGTTGCCGGAAACCAAAGGAATAAATCCCCAATTCATTACATATGAGTTCCACTTGAGTTGTGAACCCACACGCACATTTGAGCGTGATCACTATCTGATCATCCATTCAATGGATGGTCTGATCCTTCGGAACTCAACAAGAATTTAAATCTATTAAACAAAACCTTATCGTGTCCACTTTTTCAACAAGCGTTTGAATCCCTCACGGACCCGATAGGAAATAAAATTGCAGTTAATAGGCTTATCGGGTCTGATTTTAAAAATAAAACCCATGCACTTTTTGACGCGATATCCATTGAATCTGCTGCCTGCAAGCGGACGGCCCTGATCAACTGAGGTTTTAACACAACTTCATAATTTATTGCGTCTGATTTTGAATTAACCCTCACACTTGTTAGCCACGCGAATACCGTCAGATCTGTTGCCTTCCAAGCGGACGACTCATATCTTCTCATGGGTTTCTCACATTCAAAAGCCATTAATAATATAAAATAAGTCATCTCTTTCAAATTTCCGCATTTCCTCTTATTTCCGCTACAACATAATATTTGATTTTTTTCCCATTTTTGCAATAAAACTAAAAATAAAATTAAAAGGACAATGGATGCTACAACAGTTGCCATCAAGTCCAAAGGGGGATATTTTTGGCTTTATGATGCATGTGTTGTACTTGATGGCAACCCACTTGTAGCAGAACAACTCATGTGTATATGGTAACTAGATGAATCTACAGGAGGGATATCAGATGTGTCAGAATGCATGGAAGTTGCATTTACAGAAGTGACAAAATGCAAGGCAGTTCAAAGGAATCATTTCAGAAGTAATATGGCAAATCGCATTATAAAAAGTCTATTCAGAGGGAACAAAGTAATGGTACAAAATAATAGGATGAAGGAGCAGAGGACTACAGATTAGAATCAAGAAATTGAAGAAAGAGAATGGTTTAAGAAGTATACATTGGTTCACCTTGTCTAAGTAGCGTATACATGCCGGTTCACTGTACAAAAAGAGGGTATACGTATGCATGCACTTTCATAGAAGAAAAAGAGCATATGGGATGAAAAATTAAGGAAATTAAGGTGAAAGAATACCAAGTGTCAATACCATGGTATTAGCCCACAATATTGAGCAGAGTAACAGTTATTTGATCCCGTCTAAGAATACCACAGGCTCTAAGTGTTTTTTTGATCTGAGGTATTGAGAAAGGTTAAAACTATATAAGGAGAAGAAGATCAAAGGGCTAAGAGCAGAAGTAATGAATATCTTATGAAGTGTGAGATAAAAAGAAAATATGCATGTTATGTGTTTCTGATGCTTTGCTTGATCTAGACTAAGTATGTATGCACCTGAGTGTTTGATGATGGATGAGATCTAATGATGGATCAGGATCATTATGACTTATCATTGTGTGATCTGAGAATGGATAGGCCAGATTTGATTGCTAACACAAATTTTATCCTTTATATGTGATGATCTGGGTATGTCTGAAGTTAGGAATTGCAACGAAGTTATAAGTAAGTATTTTCATATCTATATGTTGGTTCGCTCTGGTGAAGGTGCGTATACATGTTGGTTCGGCTCTTCCAAGTAGCGCATGCAAAATAAAAGCTTGATGTTCAGGGATGACTGACCTATCATATCAGTGTTGTTGTTTGTCAATGATGTTTTCTTAGATCTGGAAGTAGAATTGAATGTATAAGGAAATTGAGTCTGATTGATCGATTGATTGAGAAAGAAGGGTGATCCTTGTTACTATCTATGTATAACTCTGTAATATGAAAGTAGATCTTCAAAATGTCACTGATTGGTAGAATTTGTGGTTCAGAGGTTTTATGATTCAGTATCCTAAAAGCTATACGCAGGTTGGGCAAAAGGAAGTAGCGTATACACGCAGGTTTGCTTCATTGAAGAAGTGTATACATTCTGACACATGCCTTTTGAGGTTACAGTTAGTTCTGGTTGTTGATGCAGTGTTCTAGGTTCATATCTGTGTATTGGTTATAGTGGTCTATCTGTTCCAATTGATTGGTTGAATTTGATTAAACTTTGAATGAATGGTTGATTCAGTTATGTCAAAGGTTCAGTGATTGTTTGATTCAGTTATGTCAAAGGTTTAGAGGTTTTAGTGATTGATTGTATCAGCTATATCAAAAATTGATGATTGGGTTTCAATTATATCAAAGATTGATGATTGGGTTTCAGTGATTGGTATTGCAGTATTGATTGATTTTGAGCGTCAATGTTACTAATGGGTCCAATGTAAAAATTTGATGAAATGTGGCCTTCATATTGTAGTATTGTGTACTAGGAGTATCCAGTGTGAAAATTTATGAAACGTGTTCCCTGGAGGATACTAAGGGTTGGAGCCTTCAGTGAGGAAGTCGAAGCTTCCTTCCAGTAGTGGCTAGTGATGTGATCAAGGGGTTGGAGCTCCCTTCCAGTAGCAGTTGGAGGACGAGTGAAGTTTGTAGCCTTTTGTAGGTCGTAGCCTACGTACTAGTAAACATATCCCCTAGTACAAGAAATAGTGGGTTGTAGCTCCCTTCCAGTAGATGCTGGAGAACGAGAGAAGGTTGTAGCCTTCTGCAGGTGGGTGCCTACGTACTTCTATGAGTCTACACTAGTACAAGATTGTAAACATATTTTTTTATTATTAAAAGAAGATAGAGACAACAGCAGCAGGTGGTTTTCACCCACATTGGGTTTCCACCTTAAATTTTGGTGTTCATGTGTGTCGCTTATGTGTGATGGTTTATTCTGTTATTACTGCACATGGTTACTCTTTAATGTTTAATAAAGTATTGATGCACTGATTAAATATCAACATATGATGAATTAACTGAATCATAAGTTCACTAGATATGCGTTGGTTACCTTAAGAACAGTTGCTCGCACACATGAGTTCCCTTCACTGAAGTAGCATATATAAATCTAATTATGAAAATGAAAAAGTTATTGATTTGTAAATACTGATTCAGCCCCCCTCTCAGTATTACTTCCAACAACCTTTACAAAAGGGCAAAATATGAACAATTGTTCAATGAATTCACTATCGTATACACAAATGAAACATATAATTGGGCCTTCCCATACTTTCTTTAAGAGAACACCCTACATTAATATTTTCCTTTCCTTCAGTAGCCATAGAAAAATTTTACTCTTGAGAAACCTTGGCACTGCCTAACTATCTTATGCCACTATTTGGATTCACACACCGGATTTTGTTGAATAATTTCATCATGCCATGTTTAGAATTAAGCTCATTTATTCTTACACCACATTAGATGATTTTCTTCCTCCCTACTTATGACGATGCTTGATTTCCATAAGATCGTCAAATACCAATCCCACTCCTCTGTCAAACTTGTCAAAATTCTCAACTCTAACATAAAGGCCCATTCCTGATTGTCCAAGCCTGGGCGATCTACTCTTGCCGCATATACCAAATAATTAACTATAATGGAGTTCAAATAGGTTATCAAATTTTCTGTCAAACTATGATTCCCACCACTTATGTAATGAACCTCTTCTAACAAAATATTAAAAAAAGACAATTAATTGTATATGAACATAAATAGAATTTATTTATCAGTACTTTATTACTGATAATGAATGATTGTAAATCTATATTTAAGATGTTTATAATGAATAAAGAGGTCTGGAAAATTAATGTTGTAATACACTTAGCTGAAAGAGATAAGGCTACAAATTGATGGTGAATGTTAATTACCAAGTAATAAGTTCTAGGGATCTAATATGGATGATTTGATTTATTGTGAATTTATGGAATTAGTTAATTTATTATTTCCCTAAAATATAGGAGAGTGGGAAACAAGAGCTCATTAATGAGCTAGTAACTACTTGTCAACTTTTGGTGAGGTGGAGGTAGTTACAAATTAACAAAGTGAGTGGTAGATGGGTAATGAAAGGATATACTTTCTATTTTGTCTTCTTTCTGAGGGACTTACGCTGTCTTGGAGAGACTGTGAGAATAACAAGTGAATAAGACAAACAAAAGGTATTTACAAACCTGCGTTCAAGGGTTAATTTTTGGAAGAAGTATCAAGGTTGGGAGGAGTCAAGTATTCAAATATTAATTTTCCAAATAAACAATTCAATTCAGTATTCTTACCTACCGTGTTATTCGGAAAAGAAAATAAGTAACTACGATTTATTTATAATTATGTGCAATGTATTTTAAAGTGGTAGAGTTAAACATTATGATGATCATAGTGTTTCAAAATGGTTGTATTTTATTTTATTAAATTACATAGTTATGAAAACGTAGAAAAAGAGAATGCAGTAAGGTATAAGTTTGTGTATAATAGTGAAAGAAATTATGTTGTTGTAGAATACTAATAGAGTTACTAAGATTTTGACACGAATAGGAAATGAGGAACCTAGTCATAAGCTATATTTTTTCTTTTGTGTTGAAATAATTTATGATTTGGGTAGGAGCCCACAAACACACACACATAAAATAAAATTAAGTTCCAGTTATATATAAAATGTTTCTTTGTAGGTACAAACAGAAGTACAAAAGAATAGTATAACTATAATAGCTTTATTTTCTTATCTCTTTGAAAGACTAGAATATTAATATATATATTATATATATATATATATATATATATATATATATATATATATATATAGTATATATAATATATACACACACACCTAAATTCAAGTATATTAAATAATATTTAGTTGATTATTGGTGTTGCTGCTTGTAAAAAATAAAGAAAAGTATATTGAAATATTGTATATGTATATCTAGTTAAAAAAAAACAGAGAATATCATACTGGAAAAGAAATTCTATAGAAAAATTTCATATTGCTTTAAGTAGACATAAAGAATTTCATTCATGTGTAAAAAGATCATATTAAGAGTTTCACATTAATAGTAATTGTGAACTGAGAATTAGTAAATACATACAGAGAATTATTTTCCATGAAATACTAATGTTCAATGACTTAGAATCATTAACTCAAAATATACAAAAACGGTTTCAAAGAACCCTATGAAAATAAAGAAAAAAATAAAATAATATTTGAGAAAATAGGGAATACATTCTCCCCATTGGTGTATTGCATTTCAGACATAAAGCATCGAAGTAATTACTTCCTCACATGAAGTAAGTCTATAAATAAAACAGAAACATATAAGCATATCATATGTTAACATTTGAAAAGTCTTGAAACCTTGTACTCGACCACAACGATATAACACTCAAGCCCAAGCAAATGAGATAACCAAGAGTTCAAGTTATCTGACCTGGTAAACAACAGTCAATGAG
>APFE030050028.1:7154-29688 GCA_000404065.3 Pinus taeda | reverse complement strand
TAAAGGATCAGAAGAAATAATGGAAGAATATAAAAGAAAAAGAAGCTTTACCTGAATAAGGGATCAGAATGGGAAGGACATGGATATTCACCTGTGTAATTCAACTGAAGTAAGTATACCATTAAAATTTGTGGAGAAAACGTGTAAACACATGGAATAATTGTAATTAGTATGCAAAGTTATAATCATTCAAGAGAAGCAGGCATAATATGCAGAAAAACTTGAAGGATTATCATGTAATTTATAAACTCAAATTCAATATATATCAATAGAGTTGTACCCAAGTACAAAGAATAGGGTTGAGGCCTATATGTGGATGTAACACACCCAGGGTTAAAGGAAAATTCGTAAACCCCAAACAAATTTTAACATAATAAAAGAACATAGAGAAAAAACCTTAACTTATTTATGCTTATTATGTATAATAGATTGATAGTTTCTAACCGTGAGATTAGATAAGTCAGAAATGAAATGGGTATAAGCCCTAAAAATAAACTACTGAGAAAATGACGATGAACAGAGGAAACTGTGACACAGGGCTAGAAACATCATGACAAATATATTCAAGAGAGAATTTTTTATATTTTAACTAGAATTCGAAAAGCCGTTTAACTAAAGGTCAGAATTACAAAGCCCTGGAACCTTAATGATCTCTCCAACGAAATTACATTCCAAAGAGAGTGTAAATGAATCCAAAATACTAGATTTTAAAACCCAAATTTTATACTTGAAAAATCATAAAATAAAACAAGAATTAACTAATATATTGTGCCAAAGAATCACCTGAGAGGTATTGTTAGTCGAGGCAAAGAGAAAGTGTGTATTGTTGCAATTACGAACTTTGGAAAACTTTATGGCTGACAACCAAAGTTCTATAGCAAACCCTTGATAGAGAAACACCATAGATATAACATTAAGAACCTAACAAGGACAATAACGAGAGGAGTAGTCCACAAACATATTTAACCCTAACAATATTAACAATAGAACAATTTGAGCACAATAGAGATGCCACAACAATGGAAAATTACCTCTGATATAACATTTTGAACAAATCAACATATAACCATATGTCTGAAAGAATTAACAACACAGTGAACGACATAGATGAATTCATATTTCTTCCATGACATTATTCAGAAAAGAAAAGAAAAAAACGATCCCCCGTCAATTTACTTGTTGAGTGATAAGTTACAGAGTGTAATGAGAAAATGAACAAACAGACAAGAATTGTCGGGGTAGTCATTACACCGCAAGAAAACCCTAAAAAATTTAAACACCATAAATTATATAGATTGCATCGCAACTGTCGATTTCTAGGTCAAAAGGAAAATTTGTGGAAGTGCAAAAGAATGACAAGTATATGTGTGGAAGGGTCTACAGAGAATTCATATAGAAACTCTATAAACTATATTGAATGTGATGTGTAGAACCATGGAACAAAATACGACATTTAAGTGTAAATGATAATATAGGTGAATGTAATGCGTTATAAACCAAACAAATGTATATATGACATGTTCAATGTAATTGACATATGACATATGCTCATATAAGACTAAGACATGAAAGTTCTGGCTAAAGTTAAAAATGATGTCGATGGTGGTATTATTATAAACTTAATATAAGTAAAAGAGTGTATCATTGTATATTACTCAAGTATGTTGGTAAATGATAGACCAATGATTTATAAAATTACAATACAATGTTAAAAGGTATGTTAAGTTAGTGATAAATGGGTATAGAGTTGATAGACCAGATTCAACAAGAACACTAAAGTAACTACGTCAGTAAGAAGGAATTTAATATAGAAACCTCTGAAAGACAAGGAATTCATATAATTATTGTAAGAAGGAAAATGCTTTGTGTTGAGAAATCTATTAGGGCAATGATTATAGTGATTTCTCTTTTATTAATAATTGCTCGTGATGTCTTTTCACTTTTCTTACTTATTTAGATTCTTTACTTATTATTATGTTTGTGTATCATCAAACAACTACCAAAACAAGAAGAAAAATGACACAGAATATAGGCTGCAAGCCAGGCCAAAATCTCTCCACTTGAGAGGAAAACCCACAAATCTCTTCTCTTCTTATAGATTCTTCAATTGATGAATTCCAAGACTTCTAGACTAAGACTAATACCCTCCAAGACCAAGTCCAACCCTTATGGATGACGTGCTTCCTTTGTCCAAGTCAAACCTATTCAAATCTCTTCTAGTAGCACAACTTTGACCTCCAATTACAGAATTTCAGCCTCTACTGCAGGTCTGAAATTTTTGGCCCTTCTATAGCAATTGTTGCCACACAAGTGAGCTTCTTCTAGCCTCCCAAGTCTTCCTTAGACCTTTTCTTGGATTTTCTCCTCCTTTTGGAGCTTGAGGATGGCTTATTGTGACCTTCGCTAACCTTATTTCCCTTTCTTATTCAAGATCAAACCTGAAGAAGAAAACCTTCAGTTGCAGAAACCCTAGCCTTCCTTCGCACGTGTGAGAGAGAAAAGCCCAAAGAAAAGTCTCCTTCCTCCTCTTCATTCTTCGTTGCCTTCTTCTTCTTCCTCCTTCGCTTGAATGAGTGAGCGATGAATGTGTTCCAAGGAGGTCAAGTTTCCTCCTTTATATAGGCTTCTCAAGGTAGACACATCTCCTTAATTTAGGTCGACTTGCCAACTGCCAGGCTGACTTGGTCTTGAAGGGTATTTTGACACTTTTAAGGACAAAAATATTCTTCTTTACAATTTACAATTTGCCCGATGGGGTTTTCAGCTTATGACAATGACTCCTTTGATTTCTTGACCCAGAAAAACCCTAGAAGCAGTCAATGGGTGCTTGACCTATCAAATAAAATACCTTGAGCATGAAACCCATGTTAAAAAATAATAATAAAAAATTTTCTTTCATTTTACAATATACAAGAATCAAAAGTACATTTCATATTTATGAAGACCGAACCTAGTTACACATTTTTCAACATTCCCTCTTAACTAGGGAGGTATTCATAAATGGTACATCGACATTCTCAATCTTGAAGAGATCTCATAAGAAGTGTCAGATTGGTAACCCATCTGTATAACATCATATCAACCAACATTGTCATATAAGAAGGCCTTGACTAACAACTCTATCTCTCCACAAGATCAGAGCACAATGCTAGCGAGACCAATGATTTAAAGACACCATCATTATTGTCTCTCAAAGTACATACCCCACCCAACTGTTCATAGAGTATGACATTCCTTGGACTATTCTGATCTTGGATAGCTAGTCCTCAAAGAATATCAATCCATGACTACTCTTATCTTGGACGCCCTAGCTCATCCTCAAAGAGTATTGAATGCTAGATTCTTATCTCTCCCTCTTAACCAGGGAGGACACATCAACCAGACCAAGCTTGTCTCTCAAATACACAAGCTTCTTATTAGGAAGAGATTTTTTCAATATGTTATCTACCTGCTCATCAGTGGAGATATATTGTAGCTGCAACACACCATATTGTACTAGCTTACAAATGTAGTGATACTTGTTAATATGATTTGTATTTCCATGAAATATTGGGTCTTCAGAAAATCAAATACAACTGGTTTTATCACAATGTATCACTGTAGGGTCCATTGTTCCTTCAAATAGGTCGGATAACAACTTCCTCAAATAGACAACTTCTCTGCTTACTTCATATGCTGCAATATAATTAGCCTGAGCACTACTCAAAGAAATTGTTTCTTGCTTTCTACTCATCCATGAGATCATGGAGGAGCCCAAAGTAAAACATCCTCATGTAGTTCTCTTTCCATCCAGCTCACTTCCTCCCCAGTCGGAATCTATATATCAAATCAAGTGGACATCATTCCTCCTATCATATTTCAGGTAGTAGTGGATGGTTCCTTGCAGATATCTTAGTATATGATTTATTGTTATCCAATTATCATGCCTTGGTTCCACTTGGAATTGATTAAGAACATTTACTGCAAAACATATGTTTGGCCAAGTATTCACCAAGTACATCAGTGAGCCAATATATTGTCTATACTTGAAAGGATCCACAGGACTTGATTCGTAACTCCTTAGTCATTTTACATTTGTGATAATTGGGGTTGTCATTGGTTTGCAATCCATCATGTCAAACTTATTCAACATCTTGATCACATACATTCCTTGTCCTAGATAGATTTCATCAGGTCCTTGCTAGACTTCCAGTGCCAAATAATAGTGCACCAACCCTAGATCCTTCATGTCAAATTTTGTTGGTAGTTTCTTCCACACCTGTTAAGAGAAGATCATCCACATACAGAATAATGATTATTGGCTCTCCCTTCACAACCATAATATAAAGGTTCAGATCAAAAAAACTTTTTTGTGAATCCCAATCTCTGAAGGTATGCATCTATCCTAGCATACCATGCCCTTGGTGCTTGCTTGAGGCCATATAATGCCTTCTTTAATCTACAGACATATGCCTTTCTATCTTTAACTTCAAATCCCAAGGGTTGTTCTACATAGACTTCCTCATCAATCATGCCATTCAAGAATGTAGTCTTGACATCCATTTGGTGGATGTTACATCCCATCGATGATGCCAAAGAGACCAACAAACGAATATTTGTATACCTTGTTGTTGGAGAAAATGTCTCTTCATAGCCAATGCCTTCTTGTTGAGAGAAGCCCTTAGCCACAAATCTTGCCTTATATTTATCAATACTTTCATCTACTGCATGTTTAATCTTGTCGAGCCATTTAGAAGTTACCATAGATTTGTCTTCAGGCCTAGGTATGATCATCCAAACTCCATTCTTTATTATATATTGATATTCTTAATTCATGGCATCCTTCCATTCTTGTTGACTAACAACTTCTTCAAAGGTGGATGGATCTACTTCTATTATTTTTTCAATGTAGGATGCATACCCAAAATATTGTTTGGGATTATTGTTTTCCCTTAATGTACCTTGAGCTTCTCCATGACCTTTTACATCTAGAAGTGTATACTTCAACCAATTAGGTCTTTTTCTAGTTTTGGGGATTACTACAAGTTGTATAGGTTCAGAGGGACCTTCATCTTCATGGTTTGATTCTTCTTCCTTAGTAACTTCTTCTTCAAATACCATAAGTTCTTCATCATCAGAGTCCATAAGGAGATCATTTAATTTCTTGAATGCAATACTTTCGTCAAATATAACATCTCAACTAACTTATATTCAATGTCCTTCCTTTATGTAGGTCATATAGGCCTTAGAAGATTTAATGTAGCCACAAAAGTTCCTTTCATGCCAGATGGATCAAACTTCTTTCTTTTATCCTTAGGTATATGAATGTAGACAAGTCAACCAAAAATTATAAGATGATCTACAGTTGGTTTCTTCCCAGTGAACACTTCTTTGGGAGTCTTGTTATCTAGTGATTTGTGGGGACTACGATTTTGTATGTATACAACTGCTTTGTAGCTTTACCCCACAGAGGTTTCAGTAAATCTTGATCATGTAACATTGCTTTTACACTTCCTTTAATGGATCGATTCTTTTGTTCTGCAACTCCATTTTGTTTGGGATTGTATAGGACTATAAACTCCCTCTTAATCCCAAACTCCTTACAGAAAGCTATGATTTCCTTAGATGTATATTCTCCTCCATTATCAGATCTTAATATCTTGGTTCTTCTTTCCATAAGGTTCTCTACTTTAACTTTGAATTCTTGAAATTTGGTAAATACTTCATCCTTGGATTTCATTAAGTAAACCTGGGTTTTCTTTGGATGGTCATCTATAAATGTGACATAATATAGATGACCTCCAAGTGATTTAGGAGTCACAAGGCCATAGACATCGAAATGAATAAGATCTAAGATTTCTTTTGAGCATTAAGTACTGCTTCCAAATGGTCTCTTGGTGTTCTTACCCAATGCACATCCCTTGAATACTCCTTCACGATCTTCTTTTATTTCAAGGATTTTATCTACTATTGAATCTAGAGTTGGAAGGATTTTGAAATGGAGATGATCAAACATTCTATGCCAAAGTTCACATGGGTTGATTTCAATGTGAACTAATGCTTGAACAAGAGGAGATAACAACCTATATAGTCTTCCTTCATGAATCCCAATTTCTCTAGCATGTTCTATGTTTGATTTTTTACCCCATGCTACAACTTTTCCATCAATGAAAGCCACTTTATCACCTTTATCTTCTAGACTTGAAATGGAGAGTAAGTTCTTATGCAAACATAGAACAAATAGGGTGTTGTTGAGATGAATATTTCCTCCCTTCTCCAACTCTATCAAGGTTGATCCAATTCCTCTCACAGGATAGCTCTTATTAGCACCAAGCTCTGCTAAGTAAGAAGACTTTCATTTTGACAATGTTTTTAGTTGCTTGTGATGACCATTCATGTGCCTTGATGCTCCACTATCGATCACCCAAATGATGTCATCTTGAAATGTGTCATTGAGTGTTGAGAGGAGTCCTTCATCCTTTGTCTTGGTCACTTCCTTCTTTGGAGTAAATAGGAGATTCCATACTTCTTTGGTACCCTTCTTGAGGTGACTTGCTACCTTTGAACACTTCTTTAGAAACTTCTTCAATATAGTAGAGATCTTCATGATGCCCTTAGCCAACCTTAGCTCTGAAACCATGTTGAGAAATATATTAGGGCAATGATTAGATTGATTTCTCTTTTATGGATAATTGCTTGTGATGTCTTTTTACTTTTCTTACTTATTTCACTTCTTTACTTATTATTATGTTCGTGTATTATCAAACAGCTACCAAAACAAGAAGAGCAATGACATATGATATAGGCTACAAGCTAGGGACAAGTAAGAAAAGTAAAAGGAAGTTGTTTGATGATACACGAACATAATAATAAGTAAATAAGTGAATTAAGTAAGAAAAGTAAAAGGACATCACAAGCAATTATCAATAAAAGAGAAATCATTCTAATCATTTCCCTAATAGATTTCTCAACATGGTTTCAGAGCTAAGGTTGGCTAAGGGCATCATGAATATCTCTACTACATTGAAGAAGTTTATAAAGAAGTGTTCAAAGGTAGCATGTAATCTCAACAAGGGCATCAAAGAAGTATGGAATCTCCTATTTACTCCAAAGAAGGAAGTGACCAAGACAAAGGATGAAGGACTCTTCTCAACACTCAATGGCACATTTCAATATGAGAACATTTGGGTGATCGATAGTGAAGCATCAAGGCACATGAATGGTCATCACAAGCAACTAAAAATATCTTCAAAAGGAAAGTCTTCATACTCCATAGAGCTTGGTGATAATAAGAGCTATCATGTGAGAGGAATTGGATCAACCTCGATAAAAATTGAGAAGGGATGATATATTCATCTCAACACCATCCTATTTTTTCTCGGTTTGCATAAGAACTTACTCTCCATTTCAAGTCTAGAAGATAAAGGTGATAAAGTGGCTTTCATTGATTGAAAATTTGTAGTATGGGGTAAAAACTCAAACACAGAAAATGCTAGAGAAATTGGAATTCATGAAGGAAGACTATATAGGTTGTTATCTCCTCTTACTCAAGCATTAGTTCACATTGAAATCAGCCCATGTGAACTTTGGCATAGAATCTTTGATCTTCTCCATTTGAAAATCCTTCCAACTCTAAATTCAATAGTAGATAGAATCCCTGAACTAAAAGAAGATCATGAAGGAGTATGCAAGGGATGTGCATGGGTAAGAACACAAAGAGACCATTTGGAAGAAATGCTTAGCGGTCAAAAGAAATATTAGATCTTATTCATTCCGATGTCTATGGTCTTATGACTCCTAAATCACTTGGAGGTCATCTATATTATGTCACATTTATAGATGACCATCCAAGGAGAACTTGGGTTCACTTAATGAAATCCAAGGATGAAGTATTTACCAAATTTCAAGAATTCAAAGTTGAAGTAGAGAACCTTATAGAAAGAAGAATCAAGATATTAAGATCTGATAATGGAGGAGAATACACATCTAAGGAAATCATAGCTTGATATAAGGATTCTCGGATTAAGAGGGAGTTGATAGTCACTTACAATCCAAAACAAAATGGAGTTGCAAAACAAAAAAATCGATCCATTGAAGAAAGTGTGAAAGCAATGCTACATGATCAAGATTTACTGAAAATTATGGGGGTAAATCTATAAAGACAATTGTATACATACAAAATCGAATCCCCCACGGATCACTAGATAACAAGACTCCCGAAGAAGTGTTCACTGGGAAGAAATCAATTGTAGATCATCTTAGAATTTTTTGTTTTCATGTCTATAAACATATACCTAACGACAAAAGAAAGAAGTTGGATCCATCTGGCATGAAGGGAACTTTTGTGGGCTACATTAAATCTTGTAAGGCCTATATGATCTACATAAAGGAAGGACACTGAATATAAGTCAGTTGAGATGTTATATTTGACAAAAGTATTGCATTCAAGAAATTAAAGGATCTCCTTATGGACTCTGATGATGAAGAACTTACGATATTTGAAGAATAATTTACTAAGGAAGAAGAATCAAACCATGAATATGAAGGTCTCTCTGAACCTATACAACTTGCAGTAATCCTCGAAACTAGAAAAAGACCTAATTGGTTGAAGTCTACACTTATAGATGTAGAAGGTCATGGAGAATCCCAAAGTACATTCAGGGAAAACAATAATCCCAAACAATATTCTAGGTATGCATCCTACATGAAAAAACTAATAGAAGCAAAGCCATCCACCTTTGAAGAAGTTGTCAATCACCAAGAATGAAAGGATGCCATGAATTAAGAATATCAATCTATAATAAAGAATGGAGTTTGGATGATCATACCTAGGCTTGAAGACAAATCTATAGTAACTTCTAAATGGCTCTACAAGATCAAACATGCAACAGATGGAAATATAAAGGAAAGATTTGTGGCTAAGGGCTTCTCTCAACAAAAAGGCATTGACTATGAAGAGACATTTTTTCCAGCAACTAGGTATACAACTATTCGTTCATTGGTCTCTTTGGGCATCATCGATGAGATGGAACATCCACCAAATGAATGTCAAGACCGCATTCCTAAATGGCACGATCGATGAGGAAGTCAATGTAGAGCAACCCTTGGGATTTGAAGTTAAAGATAGAAAGGTATATGTCTACATATTAAAGAAGGAATTATATGGCCCCAAGCGAGCACCAAGGGCATGGTATGCTAGGATGGATGCATGCCTTCAGAGATTAGGCTTCACAAAAAGTTTTGTTGATATGAACCTTTATATTAAGGTTGTGAAGGGAGAGTCGGTAATCATTCTTCTGTATGTGGATGATCTTCTCTTAACAGGTGTGGAAGGTCGAATTCAAGAATGTAAGAAGAAACTAACAACAAAATTTGACATGAAGGATCTAGGGTTGTTGCACTATTATTTGGGACTGGAAGTCTAGCAAGGACCTGATGAAATCTATCTAGGTTAAGGAAAGTTGTTATCAAGATGTTGAAGAAGTTTGACATGATGGATTGCAAACCAATGACAACCCCAATGATCACAAACTTAAAAGGACTAAGGAGTTATGAATCAAGCCATGTGGATCCTTCCAAGTATAGACAATATATTGGCTCACTGATGTACTTGGTGAATACTCGACCAAACATATGTTTTGCAGTAAATGTTCTTAATCAATTCGAGGTGGAATCAAGGCATGATCATTGGATAGCAACAAAACATATACTAAGATATTTGCAAGGAACCATCCACTCTTGCCTGAAATATGATAAGAGGAATGATGCCCACTTGATTGGATATATAGATTCTACCTAGGGAGGAAGTGAGCAGGATGGAAGGAGCACTACAGGAGGATGTTTTAGTTTGGGATCCTCCATGATCTCATGGATGAGCATAAAGAAAGAAACAATTGCTTAGAGTAGTGTTGAGGTTGAGTATATTGTGACGTGTGAAGTAAGCAGAGAAGTTGTCTAGTTGAGGAAGTTGTTATCCGACCTATTTGAAGGACCAATGGCCCTGTTAGCACTCCTCAGTGACCCAAGGTTGAGAAAGGAGACCAACAGAGATGACCTCAAACCAACTTTGGATCTGGTAGCTAGCCCTACCAAATCAGAGAGGGCTCTCTCAAGAATCTCATAGCCAGTGAAGTGATTGGAGAGGAAATCAAATTTTAGGCTAGATATTAAGCTCACTTGGTTTTGATTTTAGGGTTTTTTGGATGAAGCTCGTAGATCTAGGAACTAGGCTAGGGCTTCTAATGATCAATTGCAAAGGTATAATGGGGCAAGTTAGGTATGATCAGTGTTACACAGCAATTTGTCACCGTCCCTGTTACCCCTTCTCCCGCATCTTGGAGGACTCGTTCCGGGACCTGTGAGAAGTGACATGACCTGTAAACACTTTCATTGTATCCTCTTGAGTATGAACTTCATATGCCCTGAAGACATCTTCTGCAAAATACCGATAAAAATAGCCCTTTTTCCATTGGCGTGGTTTCATTGTGTATCACTCGAGCCAATGGGGGAAATCCTCCAAAGAGAGCGCGCCAGCTGGCGCTCTGTCTCAGAGTCGCACTCGCGCCAGCCAAGTTGGGTAATATTTTTAACAAACAAACATCCGAAGGTTATTCCTAAGCCACTCATAAACTGAATCTATCTTGAGTTGGTTTAGTTTGGCTTCGAATCTCCATAGGAGGGAAGTAGTTCTCCACCTCTCATGGAAGCTTCTTAGTGATAAAGCCAATCCCATGAATATTGTGGATGATTCTAAATCCTTCTCCTCTATCTATAAAAGCTTGTCCTTTTGCCTTTGACAAGCTAGTCCTAGTTCTAGTTTTGAAGTCCCAAAGTCTGAGAATTGCTAAGTTCATGCTGCAAGAAGCCTTCTTCATTCCCATAAGGCTAAATCTAAAGTGAGGAGATTCTTGTCCAAGTAACCAAGGAGAGAGAGGCTTGTTCCCCATTCCCAACAAGCTTGCAAGGCATGTGCTGGTGACCACCAGCCAAAGGAGGATTTGATGTCAGAACTATGGTTGTATTCTTCTTTGTTATCAATAATAGACGACATATCATTATGGTTCCACTCTTATTGTCTTTTGTAATGATGATTGAGTTGTATCCTTTCTGACTGATATATAGTTGCATCTATTGGATTTTATGCTTGTGTTTGTGTCGTTCTTTGCATGTGCAGGTGTCCATTCATGAGGATCGTGGGGATTGTGACCGGTCGGAGCAAAGGAACGGGAGTGTCGACTCTTCTACAAGTGCTAGCGTTGGAATCCAGGTAGGCCCTCATCATTGGCCTTTGATTTGCAATTAGGAACCTATGCGTTAGCGTTGGAATCCAGGTAGGCCCTCATCATTGGCCTTTTATTTGCAATTAGGAACCTACGTGTTAGCGTTGTTTGATTGTTGCTAGACCCCATTTGGGCTAGTAGGGATCGCCTCTATCCGCAGAGGGGATTTACCTCCACAACAATCAGTAACAGAAGTAGGTTGTCATTGTGGTATAGGATGAAAAGATAAAGGATCAGAATGAGAATGTAACCATGAATTCACTCATCAAAAGAAATAGAACACTAGCATGAAAATCTCATCAAAACAGAGCATATAACTTATTAATTCTGCTTAAATGCCTATGAGATGATCACAATAAAGCATAGATATGGTAGTAAGGGGAAATATATATTCAATTTGATGATAAAATAGAGAAAAAACATTGTCACAAGTCATACAACAAGAATCCCAAGATAATAGGTGCAATTTCCTGTTGTATTACTGCAAAAAAGTGTACACTAGCTCCAAGCTATGATTATCAAACATTCAACCTTATTTATGACTTAGATCAGGCTACATATAGATCAAAAACAACATTTCCCCCTCTGAGGGGTCTAATCCATCATGATAGGAATTGTTTACATCAATCTCTCTAACCAAACCTAAAACTAGGGAGGTTAGAAACTAAACTAACTCCCAATTTATCCCTAACTGATTCACTTTGACTTTCAAAGCATTAATTACAATGGACTTGACATGAAATGACTCTTACCATCACTATGACACTTAATTACATTATGTAAAATCAAAACAAAACAAATTACATCATCAGAGATGGACTTTGACTGAAGCAACTTGAAAATTTGACCTCCCGGAAAAAGCATAGTGAATTCTCTTAGAAGCCCAGCGTGTGAGATAGAAGCACAACGTGTGGCTTGTGGAGGCCTTTTGAGGCACTTTCCCTAATCCAATTTTTGATTTGAAAGATATAGTAGATAGCTTAGGACGTCTACTAGGTGCCTGAACCTTCAAGCCTGCAAAAACACTTCTCTAAGGCTTCCAAAAATTGATTTCCCCAAGATTCTCCAGAAGTGCAGCAAGGGGATGAAAAAGAAGGCAGAAACATGTTTCTTAACCTATTTTTTGAATTTTTCTTTAGTTGCAAAGGCTGACATGGCAAACCAAGTCCACATCTATGATTTACTTTCCAAAATTTATCCAACCATGCAAAAAATCCATCATTTGGAGGTCCCTAGAAGAAGCGCAATGTGAGCTCGCTGCACTTTTGGGCACCATGATTTTTCAAAATTGCAAAAAAACACCCAAAATCACCAAAATTTGCCAAAATTTCTTCAAAATTGTTCCTTTTTCTCCCTGAATGATGAGTTAAACAATCAATGATGCATCAGCAAGTAATTCAAGGTTGTCTCAGTGAGTAATTCAAGGTTATCTCTCTTTTTAAGCTCTTTTAGGGTTTTCTTTAGCTTCCTTTTCATGCTTTTAACCCTAATTTTGCAAATTTGATTACTAGTGAAGTAGTGCCTAGCCATGTGTCTCTGAAGGTTTCTGGCTTTGTTTTCCTTCCTCATGAGCTTCTCTAAATTCTAATTGACCTTCTCAAGTAAATATTCTCTATTCTTACCACTGCTTTCAATTATAGAGTCAACACCATCTTTCTGTACTGCTGAAGGAGATGGCTCCTTGTCTTCAACTTGCTCTTATGAATCAATCACTGCTTTTCCTTTGTCCTTTGCCTTGCTGGGTGATGGATGACCTTATGAGGTATCATGTTGCATCAAGGTCACATTCAAAATTCTGTTCTCTTGTTTCAAGAAGGCCACCATGTGGTTTGCCTTTGCCAAGTCATCTTTGAGTGTTTGAACTTGTACCTGTTGTTCCTTGATAACATTTCCATTTGTCCTTCTTCTTGGCCCCAAATTTCTTTTTCATGAGGAATTTACTTCTCATATTACTGCATGGATGAGTGCCTAGGTGACTGCTCATTTCCTTCATGAATTTTCTCAGCTGAAGTTTCCTTAGGCAATTGTCTAGTTGATGTCCTAGCCAGAGTTCTAGGTGTAGCTACCTCTTTAGTGATCTCATGGGCAAAAACCAATCTCTTCCCCTTATTTTAGGTTCATGTGATCTCTGCCCTAGGTGTCCTTCTAACTGAAAACCTGCTAGATGAGCCAACCTCTTGTGGCCTTAATGGTGTTGATGGAGTATTGTGACTAATAGGCTGATTAGTAGTAGGTAAAAAGACTGTTGATCATATGAATGTCTGCCATGATATGTTAACCTGTGCAAGCTAGTGTAGAACAATGACTTTGACCAAGCCATGGTGGAAAAGGTTTGCTTGGTGATGGTGTGACATCATATGTCCTATTGAGAAATGACATGATGAGGCAGTGTACTGCAACTTTATCACTTTACTAGGCAAGGTTACATCTTATTGAGAGGTAAGTGTATCTTTGAAATATTTCTGAACACTTTTCCCTAATTACTAGCTCCCATGATGGTGACTATGGTGATGTCATGACTCCCTACATGAATTTTGGTAACCTGGCCTAATGATGACACCAAATGGATATCTAAGACCATGATTAAAGACCTTTGAAACCTTGCAGTATGCATGACAATGATATGATGACCTTTAATGATGACCAAGACACTCTTTTGGTGACCTGTCATAGGAGCAATGACAAGACTATGATATCATTTTATGACATTGAGTATGGAGGGAGTAGTAATGACCTAGAAGTGACCAATGATAAAATTTTATTTGAAAATATAACAATTTGACATAATAACGCTATCAATCATATTGAAAGAGTACATTTGATCACTAGTGACTCATAGACACTAACGGACCCTACAATGATACATTTTGATAACACCAATTGTATTTGATTGTTTGAACACCTAGTATTTCATGGAAATACAAAGCATATTAACAACCAGTATCACTACATTCAGAAGCTAGTACAATATAGTGTGTTGCAGCTACAATATATCTCCACTGATGAGCAAGTAGATAACATATTGACAAAATCTCTTCCTAATAAGAAGCTTGTGTATTTGAGAGACAATCTTGGATTGGTTGATGTATCCTCCCTGGTTAAGAGGGAGAGATAGGAATATGGCATTTGATACTCTTTGAGGATGAGGTATGGCATCCAAGATAAGAGTAGTCATGGATTGATATTCTTTGGGGACTAGCTATCCAAGATCAGAATAGTACAAGGAATGTCATACTCTATGAACACCGTGGGGTATGTACTTTGAGAGACAATGATGATGGTGTCTATAAATCATTGGTCTCGCTAGCATTGTGCTCTGATCTTTTAGGGAGATAGAGTTGTTAGTCAAGGCCTTTCTATATGACAATGTTGGTTGATATGATGTTATCCAGATGGGTTACCAATCTGACTCTTTATATGCGATATCTTTAAGATTGAGAATGTCCATGTACCATCTATGAATACCTCCCCAGTTAAGAGGGAATGTTGAAAAATTTGTAACTAGGTTCGGTCTTCATAAATATGAAATGTATTTTTTATTATTGTATATTGTAAAATGAAGAAAATTATTATTATTATTATTTAGCATGGGTTTCATGCTCAAGGTCTTTTATTTTTTAGGTCAAGCACTCATTGACTGCTTCTAGAGTTTTTCCTGGGTCAAGAAGTCAAAGGAGTCATTATCATAAGTTGAAGGCCCCACTGGGAAAATTGTAAATTGTAAAGAAAAATATTTTTTTCCTTACAAGTGTCAAAATACCCTTCAATACCACGTCAGCCTCACAGCTGGCAAGTCAGCCTAAATTAATGAGTTATATCTACCTTGAGAAGCCTATATAAAGGAGGAAACTCAACCTACTTGGAACACATTCATCACTCACTCATTCAAGTGAAGGAGGAAGAAGAAGAAGGAAGTGAAGAAGGAAGAGGAGGAAGGAGACTTTTCTTTGGGATATTTCTCTCTCACACATGTGAAAGAAGGCTAGGGTTTCTGCAACTGTTATAGGGTTTTCTTCTATAGGTTTGATCTTGAATAAGGAAGGGAAAGAAGATCAACGAAGGTCACAATAATCCATCCTCCAGCTCAAAAAGAAAGAGAAAATTCAAGAAAAGGTTCGAGGAAGCCTTGGGAGGCTAGAAGAAGATCACATGTGTGGCAACAACTACTATAGAAGGGCCAAAATTTTCAGACTTGCAATGGAGGTTGAAATTTTGCAACTGGAGGTCAAAGTTGTGCTACTGGAAGAGATTTGACTCGATTTGACTTGGACAAAGGAAGCACATCATCCATAAGGGTTGGACTTGGTCTTGGAGGGTATTATTCTTGGTTTGGAGGTCTTGGAATTCGTCAATTGAAGAATCTATAAGAAGAGAAGAGATTTGTAGGTTTTCCCATCAAGTGGAGAGGTTTTGGCCCTAGCTAGCAGCCTATATTCTGTGTCATTTTTCTTCTTGTTTTGGTAGGTTTTTGATGATACATGAACATAATAATAAGTAAAGAATCTAAATAAGTAAGAAAAGTAAAAATACATCACGAGCAATTATCAATAAAAGAGAAGTCACCCTAATCATTGCCTTAATAGATTTCTCAACACAAAGCATTTTCCTTCTTACAATAATTATATGAATTCCTTGTCTTTCAAAGATTTGTATATTAAATTCCTTCTTACTGACGTAGTTACTTAGTGTTCTCGTTGAACCTGGTCTATCAACTCTATACTCATTTATCACTTACTTAACATACCTTTTAACATTGTAATGTAATTTTATAAATCATTTGTCTATCATTTACCAACATACTTGAGTAATAGACAGTGATACACTCTTTTACTTATACTAAGTTTATAATAATACCACCATCGACATCATTTTTAATTTTAGCCAAAACTTTCATGTCTTAGTCTCATATGACCATATGTCATATGTCAATTACACTGAACATGCCATATATACATTTGTTTGGTTTAAAACGTATTGTATTCACCTATATTATCATTTTCACTTCAATGTCGTATTTTGTTCCATGGTTCTATGCATCACATTCGATATAGTTTATAGAGTTTCTATATGAATTATCTATAGACCCTTCCATGCGTATGCTTATCATTCTTCTGCACTTCCACGAATTGTCCTTTTGACCTACAAATCGATAGTTACGATGCAATATATAGAATTTACGATGTTTAGATTTTTCGATGTAATGACTTCCCCGATAATTCTTGTATGTTTGTTCATTTTCTCATTATGCTCTGTAACTTATCACTCTACAAGTGAAATGCTCGGGGTTCTTTTTTCCTGAATAATCTCATGGAAGAAATAAGGATTCATCTTTGTTGTTCACCATGTCGTTAATTCTTTCAGACATATGGTTATATGTTGATTTTTTCAAAAGGTTATATCAAAGGTAAATTTCCATTGTTGTGGCATCTCTATTGTTCTATTTTTAATATTGTTAGAGTTAAATCTCTTTGTGGACTACTCCTCTTGTTATTGTCCTTGTTAGGTTCTTACTGCTATATCTATGGTGTTTCTCTATCAAGGGTTTGCTACAGAACTTTGGTCATCAGCCATAAAAGTTTTCCAGAGTTCATAATTGCAATAATAGGCACTTTCCCTTTGCCTCGACTAACAATGCCTCTCAGGTGCTTCTTTGACACAAAATTTTAGTTAATTCTTGTTTTATTTTATGATTTTTCAAATATAAAATTTAGGTTTTAATGTATAGTATTTTGGATTCATTTACACTCTATTTGGAATGTAACTTCGTTGGAGAGACCATCAAGGTTCCAGGGCTTCATACTTCTAACCTTTAGTTAAATGGCTTCTCAAATTCCAGGTAAAATATAAAAAATTCTCTTGAATATATTTGTCATGATGTTTCTAGTCTTATGTCGCAGTTTTCCTCTGTTAATGGTCATTTTCTCAATAGTTTATTTTTAGGGTTTATACCCATTTCATTTTTTACTTCATCTAATCTCAGGGTTAGAAAATATCAATATATTATATAGAATAAGCATAAATATGTTAAGGCTTTTTCTCTCTGTTCTCTTATTATGTTAAAATTTGTTTGGGGTTTTGGGATTTTCCTTTAACCTTGGGCATGTTACATCCACATATAGGCCTCGACCCTGTTCTTTGTACTTAGGTACAACTCTATTGATATATATTGAATTTGAGGTTATAACTTACACGATAATCCTTAAAGTTTTTCAGGATATTATTTGTGCTTCTCTTGAATGATTATAACTTTGCATACTAATTTCAATTATTCCATTTGTATACATGTTTCTCCACAAATTTTAATGGTATACTTCTGTTGAATTACATAGGTGAATGTCTATGTCCTTCCCATTCTGATCTCTTATTTAGGTAAAACTTCTTTTTCTTTTATATTCTTCCATTATTTCTTTGGAAATCTTAGTATTTTAATTGTATTCATATATATACAATTTGATATGATCCTTTATATATATAATTTATGGTCTCTAAATTCTTTACAGTCTTCTTGTGTTGACGAGGAGATTTAAATATTCAACATATTCACGGGAACTTGTTCACTGTTGTTTACCAGGTTAGATAACCTAAACTCTTGGTTATCTCGTTTGCTTGGGCTTGAGTGTTATATCGGTGTGGTCCAATACAGGGTTTCAAGAATTTTTTAATGTTGAACATATGATATGCTTATATGTTTATGTTTTATTTATAAACTTACTTCCTATGAGGAAGTAATTACTTCTAGGCTTTACGTCTTAAATTTAATACACCAATGGGGAGAATGTATTCCCTATTTTCTCAAAGATTATTTCATTCTTTTGTTTATTTTCATAGGGTTCTTTGAAACCCTTTTTGTATATTTTGAGTTAATGACTCTAAGTCATTAAACATTAGTATTTCATGGAAAATAATTCTTTGTATGTATTTACCAATTCTCAGTTCATAATTGCTATTAATGTGAAACTTTTAATATGATCTTTTTACTTACATGAATGAACTTCTTTATGTCTACTTATAAAGTAATGTGAAATTGCTCTATAGAATTTCTTTTCCAATATCATATTCTCTGTTCCTTTTTAACTAGATATACATATACAATATTTCAGCATACTTTTCTTTATTTTTATAAGCACAACACCAATAATAACTAAATATATTCAAATATACTTGAATTCAAGTATATATATATATATACTAGTCTTTTAACAAAGAGATAAGAAAACAAAGCTATTATAGTTATACTATTCTTTTGTACTTTTGTTTGTACCTACAAAGAAGCACTTTATACATAAGTGGAACTTAATTTTATTTTATATGTGTGTGTGGGCTCCTACCCAAATCATAAATTATTTCAACACAAAAGAAAAAATATATCTTATGATTAGGTTCCTTATTTCCTATTCCCTATTCGAGTCAAAACCTTAATAACTCTAATAGTATTCTACAACAACATAATTTCTTTCACTATTATACACAAACTTATACCTTATTGCACTATCTTTTTCTATTTTTTCATAACTTTGTAATTTAATAAAATAAAATACAACCATTTTGAAACACTATGTTCATCATAATGTTTAACTCTACCACTTTAAAATACATTGCACAAAATTATAAATTAATCGTAGTTACTTCTTTTGTTTTCTGAATAACACGATAGGTAAGAATACTGCCTTTAATTATTTGTTTGGAAAATTAATATTTGAATACTTGACTCCTCCTAACCTTGATACTACTTCCAAAAATTATCCCATGAACATAGGTTTGTAAATACCTTTGTTTGTCTTATTCACTTGTTATTCTCACTATCTCGCCAAGACAACACAAGTCCCTAAGCAAGAAGACAAAATAGAAAGTATGTCCTTTCATTACCCATCTACCACTGACTTTGGTAATTGGTAACTACCTCCACCTCACCAACACGTGACAAGTAGTTACTGGATCATTAATGAACTTTTGTTTCCCACTCTCCTATCTTTTAGGGAAATATTAAATTAGCCAATTCCATAAATTCACAATAAATCTAATCATCCACATTAGATCCCTATAACTTATTACTGGGTAATTAACATTCACCATCAATTTGCAACCTTATCTCTTTCAACTAAGTGTATTCCAATATTAATTTTCCAGGCCTCTTTGTTCATTATAAACATCTTAAATATAGATTTACAATCATTCATTATCAGTAATAAAGTACTGATAAATAAATTATATTTACGTCTTTCAAAATTCAAACATTCAAAAAGGAAAACACACACACACATATATAAACCTCAAATCAAGGATGTCACATCCTCCCCACTTGAATTTGACATCGTCCCAGTGTCTGATCATAGTCATCTAGAATACATTCTAACTTTCTAAAAAAGAGAAGTATATGCTTATTTAAAAGCATCCTCTAACTCCCAAATTGCCTCTTCGATACTGAAATGTTTCCATTGAAATTTCAATTGATCTATGTCTCTATTCCTAAGCACGACTACTCTTCGGTATAGAATAGTTAGTGGTTCTGCCAGGAACTCTCCCTCTAGTTCCACCTATACAACATTTCAATCAATTATATTAGATGAGCCATGTACATATTTATTTAATAAAGGTACATGAAAAACATTGTGAACTTGTATGTTTGCTGGAAGGGCGAGCTGATAAGCAACTGGTCTAATTCTGGCTAAAAATTCAAAAGGTCCATAGTATCTAGGTGATAACTTGGCACAATTTCCAAGTCTAAGTGCGCTTTTCTTCAGTTTCACTTTTAAATACACATGATCTCTGACATTGATTCCCTTTTGAACTCTTCTCAAATCTGCATAATTCTTTTGTCAATCTTATGTTATTTTTAAATTTTGTCTGACTTGTTTAATCATTTCGTCCATCTCATTTAACATATTTGGTCCCAATACTAACCGATCTTCAATATGGTCCAAAATTAGTGGCACTTTGCATATTCTTCCATACAGTACCTCAAAGGGACTCATCTTCAAATAAGTTTGGTACCCATTATTATAAGCAAACTCATCTAAGTGAAGATAATCTTCCCACTTAGTTCGTTTTTCCATTGCATACATTCTTAACACATCTTCTAATATTTGATTAGTTATTTCTATTTGCCCATTGATTTGAGGGTATTAGGTTGTACTAATGTTTAAATTTATCCCCATTCCTTCAAATAATCCCTTCCAAAATTTTGAAGTGAATTTGGCATCACGGTCTAAAATCACAGTTTTGGGCATACCGTGAAGCTTATATATCTCTTTCATGAAAATTTTTGCTATATTAAAGCCTTAAAGGTAGATTTAACAAAAATAAAGTGTGCAGCCTTGCTAAGCTTATCTACCACTACCATGATAAGGGTCATGTTGTCTCCTAGTCCTTGGGGGTCCAACAATAAAAGCCATGGATATGGTTTCCCATTTATATTTTCGAATAGGAAAAGGTTGCAACAACCTTGTTGGGTATTGATGGGAAGCCTTCACTTGTTGGCAATCTAAATATCTAGCCACATAGCTTGTTGTTTGTGTTTTCATGTTAGGCCAATAATAATGATTTCTCAACACAATTATCAGTCTTTGATACCTAGGATGACCAATTGTTGGTTTCTTGTGTAATTAATCCAAAACAAATGTTTTCAATTATGAATCTAAAATTACCATGAGCACATCATATTACCCCAAAGGTAAAACATTCAAACTTAGTTGAGTGTTCATTCCATTCAAGTTTAAGAAACAATGATTGCTTATTTCTATCACTTTTCTTTTTATTCCTGTGGCTAGTTGTACTAACTATGATATATTTTGTCTTTCCTTTTTAAGTTCACATTTTTCAATTGTAGTAGGGGAAATTCAACTTAAAGTATATCCAGGGTCTATTCATGCTAAAACATCTTTCTCATAAATTTTGCCTTGAACTTCCACCATAGTGGATTTGTGGTATGCTTGTCTTCCATCTAATGTTGCACTAATCCTCAGAATGTTATAGGCAATGTCATTGACTGTAGAGGCTTCTTGCAGGTTGTTTACTATTCCCTTTTCATTTACAAGATTTTGTGGGCAATATCTCCACAAATGATTTTCGCTACAACCCCAACATTTAATAGGTGGTCTCGTTGCTTCAACAAGATTTTTATTTCCAACTCCAAACCCTAGTCCATTTTTTTGTCTTGAATTTCTTGGTTGGTTTACACTTCTCATATAATTCCCTCCTTTATTACTTTTAAAAGTATTTCCAAAATCATGTTTTTTAAACCCTTTTTCTTAGTGTTTAACTTCTCATGCTTCTTGGCCATCCAACTTTTAAAGTTGTCACCTTTCTTCTGGTTCTAATTAAAACATAGTTTTCCCTTTCTTATAGTCTTGTCCATGGTCTTTGGAATTTCAAACTCAATGCCCTCCCTATATGAAAAAAGTAAAAAAGCAATGAACCTTTGTATTTTGGCTTTTTCCTCCTATAGGTTTGGTACATATCTCAACAGATTCATAAACTTATTTATAAATTCATCTAGGGTAGATTGTCCCAATATTAACTCATGGAACTCTCTATCATTTTCATCAAAATAACTTTGACTTAGATGTTTCTTTTTAAATTATTTTCTAAAGAGTTTCCAAGGTACATTTTTACTTCTGATTCTTTTTATAGATTTGTTCTCCTCCCACCATAAAGTTGGTTTACTAGTTAGTTGGTAAGTTGCCAATTCAACCTTCAAATTGCTTGGATAATTGTAGACCTCAAAATACTTGGATATATTAAGAAGCCATGCTTCTGCTCCTTCTTCAGATTCACCATCAAAATTTGGAGGCCTAATCTTTTTGAATTCACCCTACAGTTGAGATATAGTCTCTTCTTCTTGGACACAAAAGTACTACTTTCAGATTTATACTCTTATCCCTCTTCAAATTCTTGGGTCTTACTTTCACTAAAATTTATGGAATCAGTTGTATGAGTTGATTCACTCCTGGTTCTCTTTTTAAGTGTTTCTGTTGTTTTCTTATTATTTATATCTTCTTGTAGTTTTATTAGCAAATAACCATTAATATCCTCTAGTTCTTCTTTAGCTTTATACAGTCTTTCTTGATTGGCCTTTATATTTTCTAAATCTGCCTTCAAGCTATGCATTTCTTGCAATATCTTAGATTCTTGATTTTCTATATCACCAATTCCTTCACCCATCATTCCAATTTTAGTATCAGGTTCTTCACCACCTCTAGGTGATCCTCTGGAAGTCTACCCATTGTACTCTCCATCCATACTTCAAACTTTTCTAACAATTCTTTGATTATTTGTTC
>APFE030050025.1:194343-205116 GCA_000404065.3 Pinus taeda | reverse complement strand
ACTACTAGTGTAACCCCTTATTGTTATTAGTACAACCCACTTATTATATTGATGTACCCATGTAGTGCCCATATTGTTACTATTGTGCCCCATAGAAGCCCACAATTGTTATTATTGCGCCCTTACATTATTATTGTTATGTAGGCTCTGATTATGTTATGACCCCTTAGACGCCTATATATAAAGAGGAGGTCTTTTCATTTGAATCACCCAAGAATTGTTCATTTATGTAATGTAAAGGAGGTTGCCCCCTCGAAGAGGCTGAATTCTAAGGCGTTGATCTATCTTTTCTGTATTTTCTTGAGCTGGTTTCATAACACAAGCCCTTCCATCATGAGGACAAAGAGGAATGGTGAAAGTGGAGTGAAAGTCCTAGAAGGAGATCCATTAAGCAATATGGAAAAACTGGTTGAGGTAACTAATGCCATGACCCACCTTATCCAGTTTTGATCAAAACCATAGGCTTTTAGAATTGCTCTTAAGTAATCCCAACTCAATTTTTCATATGCCTTCGCGAGGTCCAACTGAATGATCATGCTAGCTTGCTTTTTGCTTTTGAAAGAGTGGACCACGTCATGAGCTTGGATGATATTGTTGAGGATTTGTCTTCCCTCCACATAGCATGTTTGTTCCTCCGAGATGAGAAAGGGTAGAAGTGGTTTGAGTCGATTGGCTATTACTTTGGAGATAATTTTATACACCACATTACATAAGGCTATGGGCCTAAAACCATATGGAGTCGTGGCATTCTCCTGTTTTGGAATCAGAGCTATGAAGGATGAATTTAGAGCCTTTAGTATCTTTTTGGATCTTCTTGAGTCTTCCACCACCTCAAGGATATCATGTTTGACTATTTCCCAACAAGCCTTGAATAAGTCTCCATTGAAACCATCCGGGCCTGGTGCTTTTCCACTCTACATTTCTTTAATTACTTCACTGACCTCCTCTTCCAAAACTGGCCTGTTGAGATTGTGGTTGTCCTCTCTGGTAACCAACTGAGGGATATATTGAGTGCAATGTTCAATGAACCTAGATCTGTCCTCCAGAGGCTCCTTTGCAATGCTACAGAAGTGTTGAACAAGAACTGATTCCATATCACTGTGAGAAACTAGCTCAATACCTTAATAATCTTTGATCTTTGTGATTCTGTTGTGTGCTCTGTGAGCTATGGTGGTTTTGTGGAAGAATTTTGTATTTATTTCTCCCTCCTTAATCCATTGTATTCTTGATTTCTTCCTCCAGAAAATATCTTCTTATAGGCAATGGTTCTCCCATTCTTCCTGCAGAGAGTTAGTTAATTTTTGCCTCTCTTCAGTGAATCCATCTGTGATGATGATGTGATTGATTTCCTAGAGCTTTAGTTCCGTTTCTCTTTTGGCCTTGAAGATATCTCCAAATTCTTTTTTATTCCAAACTTTAAGACGAGACTTTATATGTTTAAGCTTTTGTTGGAGCATATACATTTTTGAGCCTTGAATTTCCAACTCCTCTCTCCACCATGTCTCAATGTTACTAGTGAAATTAGGATGTGAGAGCCAGGCATTTTCAAACTTGAAAGGTCTGTTTCTTGAAGTGCCCATAAAGGTAGCCTCCAGCTGAGTAGGCCAATGATATGATCCACCAAAGGGCAGAATGGAGGTTGTTATGGCAGGTCCTAAGAGGAAGAGGTCCTCTGAAATCATGAATCTATCAAGTTTGGAAGCAACTTGATGGGGCCCTCCCCTTTTGTTGTTCCAAGTGAAGGTTCCATTCATTGTTTTAGTATCCACCAGCTTCATGTTCCTAATGAAGTTTTGGAAGGCCATGGAGTCTCTGCCTAGCTGCCTAGTGCCTCCTTCTTTTTCGAAAGAGATCTTATCATATTGAAATCTCCTGCAACGATCCAGGGCAGAGTGGGATGTCTTTCTCTAAGTTCCTCCAGGGAAGTGAGAAGCTTGAGCTTGTATGCTAGTTTTTGAGGTCCATAAACATTCGTAATCATGTATATCTCCTTGTCCCCTACAGGTTGACATATCAGGGAAAGGTAGTTCTTGGATGCTTCCACATCGAGAATTCCCAGTTTTTGTGGGTCCCACAAAGTGAGAATCCCCCCTGCCGAATGATCAGCCTTGACCTCTAAATACTCATAATTGAATAACCACTTATTATGAATATCTCTAATCTTTTCCATTGAACATTTTGTCTCCAGAATAAAAACCATGTTTGGTTTTTCTTCTTTCATTCTGTTGCTAAGATTTCTTTGTTTCCTTCTATTACCTATTCCTCTAGTGTTCCAGGTTGTGAATTTCATTAAGAAAGATTGGTAAAGGAATAACTGGTAAAATCTTTCATCTTACCTGAGTTGATCAACAATTTTCCACATTCGTTCAACAATTCATTCTGCCTCTTTCTTCTTCTTTTCCTACCTGAGTTTTTTGAAGATTGTGCCTGAGGATTCTCCATCATCTTGACCCCACATGGCTCTTGGCTCTCATGATTTCTTTTGACTCCCACTCCCTTCGCTTGTGACCTCCAGAGAAAGAGTTGTTGTACTCTACCATAGGCTTCTTTTGGCAGGGAGTCCACCCTTGCTTTTTTCCCTTGTTCCAGAAATTTCTCTAGATCTAGATTTTCTTTGTCTAGAATCTCCTGTAATTCATGGTCCTCTATTTCTGCTTCACTAGGTGTCATCTCCTGGTCCCCACTGAACTCCATCAGGCTTGGTAGATCTTCCTTTTGCTGGTTTCCTATTGTGACATCCTCCATGTTAGCTACCTTGTCCTGTTCTTTTGTTACATTATGCATGTCCTGGATTGTCTCCTTATTTCCCTGTTCTTCCTCCAGGATCTTGAAGCTGTTTTGTCTTGTGTATTTGTCCTCATTTGCCTTCTTGTGTGGATGTTTACATCCTTTACCTTTACTCCCAACTTTGGTGAAACCTTCGTGGTCTCTCTCGACAGTGGTTTTTTTATCATCTTCCTTGTCTATTGTAGGGAAGTCTCTATATAGATGCCCCTGTTCATGGCATTTACGACATTTGAATGGTATGTGTTCATAGTCCATTGTTTGCACCTATTCTTCATCATAAACTTCTAAAATTATTGGTTTTGGGAGGGCTCCAAATAGATCCATTTCCACACATATTCGGGCAAAGGAGGTATACCTCCCTTTCAGAGTTGCCTCTGAGATTTTTAGAAAATGTCCCAGTTTGTTGCCTATGGTTTTCAAGGATTCTGGCAACCAATAATCTAAAGGAAGGGAATATAGTCTGATCCAAACCGGTACTGAAGTGAATGTTTCACGTTCCGGGACAAAGTTCATCATCCATGGATGCATGTAGAGTCTTGCTGCAACATAGAAATAGGGCCCCCTTTCAAACACTCTGTCTTTGTCTTCGAGGCTTGCGAATAATACTGTGAAAAAACTCTTAGAACCCAGATGTAAATGTATTTCCCCCATTAGCTTCCAATGGCTCCTTATCCAGACATGTAAATCCCTTTCCGTTGGCCATAACCCCATGAACTTGCATATAATAGCATGCTAGATCATATGTTCTCTGTGAGCTTGTATCGTTGGGTCGCTTAATACGACCCGAGGAATAGTGCCTGACTTGGGCTTGCAGACTCCAGTAGACTTTCTGGAAGCCGGTTTTTCGCTACTGCCTCCAATATCCTTTTCTTTTCTCGTTTCCTGTTGATCCCCTTCCTGAACCTAATCTCCGCTTCTTCCAGATGTCCCCTGACTTCTGGTTTTTGAGATCTTGTCTGGAGGTTTTTTGAAATGCTTCTTTCCCGCATTCTGATTTCCTCCTATGACTACCTGGCTGTAGGAGGGAGTAGCACTCCCCCTTGCACTCCCCACCATGGTACCCTAGATCCAAGCCCTGTCTTCAACTCCAACCTTAGCTTCTCTGTTGATGTCTTCCAGGTTTCACTCTTGAGGAACATTTGTTGATATGGTTATAGCCGTAAAAATACCCAGTTGCCTACATCAAAACTTCTTTCACAACGATGTTGGTATGCCTGTTGTTTCATTCGATTATGTGCCAAAGTGGGGACATCCTTTAGGAGTTGGAGAACTTGTTGTTGATGCTCAATGTGATCTTCCACTACTTGAACCTTAGAATTTTCTCTTAAAGATTTTGTGATGGATGATATCCATAAGTTCCATAAATGGGGTCATTTTTGTTGCAGTATGGAAGGAAGTGTTATACCACCATTCAACCATAGGTAACAACTTGACCCATTGTGTTTGTTTATCAGATACAAAGCAATGAAGATATTCTTACAAACATTTGCTTACTATCTCAGTTTTCCCATCAGATTGAGGATGATAAGGTGAACTATGAGCTAATTGAGTACTAAGACAAGAAAATAATTTTGTCCAAATTTTTCCAGCGAAAATGGGATCTCTGTAACTTACAATAATCTTTAGGTTTCCATGTAGATTTTGAAGTGTTTCATAAATGCAGTAGCAATTGTACTGGCTTTAAAAGGATGAGATAATGCACAAAAGTATGCATACTTAATAAGTCTATCAAATACCACCATGATGACACTCTTTCCTTTAGACTTGGGTAAACCTATGATAAAACCCATTGAGACCTCCTCCTAACGCTGACTTGGAATGGCTAAAGGTTGTAACAGGCCTGGGGTCTTAATTGTCTCAACTTTATTTTGTTGGCAAACCAAACATTCTCCCACAAACTTCTGAATATCGGATTTAAGGCCATCCCAAAAAAAATTCCTTCTTAACCCTGTGGTAATTTTTTAAAAATCTTGAATGCCCTCCTAAGGGGGAGGTGTGCAATTCCAAAAGAATCTTTGTTTGAGTTGGGAATTCTTAAAGATATATAAGTGATTTTTATACCATAGTGAATCATTTTTCCAGATAAATGTATCAGATGTACTTGGATCTTGCTGCATATTTTGAATGAGTGTCCACACCTCTTTGTCGTTCTTCCATTCATCCCTTGCTTTAGTTATCCAATCAAGTTGGATAATAGAAATGGCACAGAGAAATGCTTCCACATCCTGATCCTTTCTCGAGAGTGCATCTGCAACAACATTTTGCGTCCCTTTTTTGTAGATGATTTCAAAGTCATAACCCAACATATTTATAACCCATTTTTGTTGCTCTTTTGAACATAATATTTGTTCCAAAAAGTATTTAAGACTATCGTGATCTGTTTTTACCTTGAAGTGTCTCCCATTAGGTAAGGTCACCATTTCTTTAGATAATGTAGTATTGCCAACATTCCCTTCTTATAAATATTTTTGTGCAGATACTTTCCCTTGATTGGATGACTTTAAAAAGAAATGGGTCTTCCTTCTTGCATTAAACAACACCAATTCCATTTCCTGAGGAATCACATTCCACAATAAAGGTTTTTGTAAAGTCTGGTGTATCTAGGACCGATGCTTGGCACATTTCCTCTTTAATGTGTTCAAAGGCCTTAGTTGCTTCTGGAGTCCATGAAAATTCATCTTTCTTCAGTAATGTTATTATAGGCGATGTTATTCTACCATAATTCTTAACAAACTTGCGATAATACCTTATAAACCCGAGAAATCCTCGAATATGCATTAGTGTTGTGGGGATTTTCCATTCGTTAATGAATTTAATTGTGTTAGGTTCTACCTTAACACCCTCATGAGACACAATATGACCCAAATATTCCACCTCCTGTACTCCAAAGAGACATTTGGAAATTTTTGCATATAATTGTTTATCCTCCAATAGTTTGAGCACCCTGCCAACATGTTGAACATGATCCTTCTAAGACCTGGTGTAGATTAGTATATAATCATTAAATATTAACACAAATATTCTAAGGAAGTGTTTTAAAATGGAATTCATCAAACCTTGAAATGTGGAAGGTGCATTAGTAAGGCTAAAAGGCATGACCAAATACTCGTAATGACCTTCATGAGTTATGAATGTTGTTTCTAGAATGTATTCAATCTTCATTCTAATTTGATGATATCCTTAAGGAAGATCCAACTTGGTGAAGTAAATTGCTCCATGGAATTCATCCAACAATTCATCAATGACAGGAATGGGAAATTTATCTTTAATAGTGAGCTTGTTGAGCTCCATTTAATATAGACACATACACAATGATCCATCCTTCTTGTGCACCAATACTACTGGAGTAGAGAAAAAAATTTGACTAGGTTGAATTATACTGACCTCTAGCGTTTCTACAACCATACATTCAATTTCACTCTTTTGGGAATAGGGATATTTGTAAGGCCTGATTTTTGGAGGAACACTTCTTGGAATCAAACAAATAGCATGATCATGATCACGAATAGGTGGGAGGCCTTTGGGAGTCTCAAATACTTTGGAATGATTGTCCAAGATTCTTTGGATATCTAGAGAAACATATGATTTCGGTGTTTGAACATCTAGTGAACATAATTGTGTAATTATGCCACCTTGTTCTTTATTCAAAAGCTTTGTCATGCCATTAGAGCTTATTATCTTCCCTAGTTTTCCTGCTATACCTCTTAGCTCAATTTCCTTTCCTTCCCAAAAAAAATTCAGGAAAAGTTCTTGAAAATTATAAGATATCGTCCCCAAAAATTGTAACCATTGGACTTGTTAGCGCTGCTACATACTTCAGCATTTGAGGGTCAAAGACAACTTGGCCGTGTTGTTCGTGCTTAAAGAAAGCTCACATCAGTCATTCTTCTCTTGCTCTTTCACTCCATTCATACTCTCACAACCCCCATTACCTACGTTCTTTCCTCCAAAACCCTGTGTAAACCCATGCTCCTCCAGCCTCCGAGTGCGTAGATCAAACCGTCATGTGACCCTATCCAGTGACTCTGTGCTCTCCTAATCCTCCCTCACCTTTAAATCGTGGACGTTCATTCTCTCTGCCAATCCAGTTCTTTCCCTGTCACATCAAACGAAACTTGTGCGATCAAACCCGCACCGTCGGACCAACTCCGCTGCGATCGGATGACATCTGCTCCTCCCGCGCCCATAAACTGACCGCGTGTTAGCACGCGGGAAAAGCGATTTTTGTCCCGTCCCATCCACCACGCGTCACCCGATGATTGTGATCACTCGCCCTTGTACGATTACCGCTCACCCTCCAAAAGCAGTGCGATAAATGCCCCCCACTGTCGAAACCGCTTTCCCTGCACATTAACTCCCCATGCATCTTTTTCGCCCGATAGCCGTTGGATCTACCTGCCCGACATCCAACGGCCTGTGATAACCTCTTTCTCTAATCTCCCGATTTCTCCCACTGAGCCATATTTTCCATCCATCTATGCGATCCAATGATTGATATCTATCCTCCGCCCGCTCGTACATCCTCCATGAAGTCAACGCACCCTGGTCATGCCGTGCACTTGAAGGACGACAACAATCATCTACCAAGTACCCGACGCATTTTATCTCCAACAACTGCATTCAAGAAACAGAATGGATGAGTAGAAAAAGGATGTGCCTCGAGCAGTTTAATGAATTTAACAGCCATGAAAGTTCATCCACGTTACACTCCACCTGCGCGAGAAGGACAACAGAGCATCCAAGAAGATTAATTTTGCTCACTGAAGCAGGCAGATTGCACCAGAGACTCCATCAGATAGTTAAAGCGGTTGGTGGTCAATTATGACCCCTCCACGCCTAGAATAGCAGAGCATTTTGTAATGAAACTCTATATATACCCAAAAAACAGAGGTAATCAGGGATGACGGTTGTTGTTTTGATGTAAGGTTCAACTTCTGGAGACTGTAACTGCTTTGATACTTGTAGCGTCTCGTCTTCATTTTCAGCTAATACAAGCTTCTTTTGCTATTAATAGCTCACTTTTCACTTCTATTCTGTTCTAGGTTGTGCTTGTTATGCATTTTTCATGAACTCTTGATATTTAGCATTAGAGGAGCTGTCATCCTACCTTTGTGTTAAAGTCTTGTTTGTATCAGTGAATGTGTTATTCAGGTTTCTGTTTACTTAGTGACAGAGAGATGTCATCCTATCTGTGCATTAGGAAACAGATTTGCAGACCTGTTTTCTGGTTGTAGCTGGCCATCACAGGGTCCTGTGCATCTGCTGGTGTGGTTAGTATTCTCCATGTTCACCCAATCCTTAAACTGTGAGTAATTGGTGGTCTAAAGCCTTGTAGTCTGGGGGTGTTCACGCATGTCTGGAGTTAAGCATAGTAGGAGTGGTTATCTAGCTTGAGCAAGCATCATTCCTTCCATTCATCCATTTCCAACATCATGTTGAGTTGTAATGTTCCTTCAGCATATTTAGAAGATACACCTAGGAGAGTTTCTTGGGGTGATAACATTAATTGGCACTGTTGCCAGGGAGAGGAGATTGAAGCTCAGCTTCCCTGGGAGAGTGACATAGTTCCAGATTTTGATGATAGACAAAGTCTGGGCACATTCTTGGTTGTAATCATCTATCTGGCGACTCTACTGGAGAACCAACTTGGTGGCGACTCCACGTTTCAGTTCTGGCTCAGTTTGTGAGGCATACCCGGAGAAATCCTCAGAAATCACCAGCTGACCCAGTGCCTGACCCTGAGAAGATTGTTAAGCAGAAGAAAATATCATAGAAAGGAGCATCAGGATCAGGTAAGCCTAAGAAATCTTATGTATCTTTGCAAGAGAAAGTTATAGTTGAGAAAATACAGTTTGAAGATCCAGAGCCTAGTATTCTTAGTGAAGAATCACCTTTAGAGATTCATAAAGCTCCTTTATCTTTTAGTTCCCCTTTGGATCTCAGTCCAAAGAAAGTCTCCCATACAGTCCATCATATTCCCTTGTCTATGTCATCTGTTTCATTATTCCCCACTATTCAATCTGTTAGTACCCTTCCACCTACTCCAGTCATGGCAGGTCAGCAAGCACCTACAAAGATGGAAAGAATCATAGCTGCTAGGTATGGACCCTTGGTCTTTCCTATTCCTTTGAATGCCATGCCTGCAGGGGAATACCAAAAATACATGCCTAAGTTCATTGGCACAGATGGGGTAACAACTGAAGAACACCTTGAGTATTTTTATAGTTATGCTGATAACCTGGATATTAGTGAAGATGATGTCTGGATGAGAGTTTTTGTCCAGAGCCTAGATGGGGAAGCTAGAAAGTGGTTCAGAGAATTAACCCCTAGGTCTATAGCAGACATTAAGGCCTTAAATGATGTGTTCCTAAAGCAGTCGGGGGATAAGAAAGATCTGATCTCTTATCATACTGAATTTGGGAACTTGCAGAGGGAAAGTGGTGAGCTGCTGTATGTTTTCAACAAGAGATTCAACCATACGTACAACATAATACCATATGAAGTAAAACATACCCTTACTTCTGCTATGCTTACTTATGCCAATGCCTTCGATTCTCATTTCTATTTGCTACTCAGGGAAAGAAGATGTACTTCCTTGGCTGATATGCAAGGTGCAGCCCTGGAAGTAGAATCAAACATCATGGCTGCAAAAAGACTTGAAGGTGATTGTAGAATTGAGACTTCTGTGATTTGTCATAGTTATAAGGAGAGCTTCAGCGTAAATCACATAAGAAAGATTTTTGCCGACGCGTTTCGAACCAACCAATGTGGTTTATCGTCAGGACAAGTTGAAAATACATATCCAGTTCAGTGTGTTAAATAGTCTAAGCCGAGACTCCAACGGCTAAAACACTCTAACGGCTACTTTACCACTCAAGAATCCCAGTCAAACTTCCTCTAATTAATGTAATATTAAAATACTATTATATTCAGAGCTAGGTTAACCGGTGAATAATAAAACAAAACAAAGGTTAATCTGCTAAAAATAATTCATTTAATTAATTTCTAATATCACTCCATTATATGTAAAAATATATACAAATATATATGTCAATGTTTATTTAAATTATTAATGAATCTTATCCAAATATATAGTTATTCTAATACTTGTAATTATTATAACCTATTCTAAATGCCCCTATTTTTATTATTGTTATCATAATATGTAGTTATCTTATTTATAATTCAATTTTATAGAAAGAAGGTTAAATTAGTCAATTAAAAAATAAATATTAATATAAAAAAGTAATAACTGCTTATATATAAGTTAATTATTAAGAAATTATGTGTAAAATAATATACAATAATAAATACTAAAAATAAATAAAATATATTTATAATTAGTATAAATGTTCCTAAATAAAATACTAGGATGGGGTTATATGTGTTAATTTTATAGAAAAAAGGGTTAAATTAGGTTAATTAAAAATTAATTTATTATTTTTTTAAAATAATAATGCATTATATATAAATTAATTATTAATGTTATATGTATAAAATAATACTATATATAATTAATGATATTAGAAATAAATATTAATTAATTTATTAATATATTTAAATTAATCTATATAGGTCCTAAATAAAAATACTATGTTATGGTTATACGCATTAATATTCATTAATATATTATATATGGGACTATAAATATTAATAGAACTAAATGCTTATGAATTTAAAATTATAATGATGTGTGAGATCTTTCTTATTAATTTAAAAAGTAATTCATTAATTTATTATTAATAATAAAACCTATAAAAGAATGTTAATAGAATGGTCATTTGGTTTAATATTGTTATTAATAATATTAGTAGTAATTTATGAATAATTTATGCTCAATTTAATAAATTCTACATAAAAATGAGATAATGCACAAGAAGAGGTTAATCCTACGAAGAACAACACTGCCAACGATACGCGAGACCAGACTCACAAGAACAAAACCACGCCCACCCAAAGAAAGCACCTAAGAAGAACAGAGGGGGG